>UZAN01000203.1:0-12827 GCA_900618425.1 Echinostoma caproni | reverse complement strand
TAATCCCAGAATCCATTGGCTCAACAGATTGAATGCATCCAAACGAACAGCGGACGATCGATGAATTAAGCAAGTGAGAAGTAACGGAAGACCTGTAAACAGAAACCAAGCATAATCGGTAATCTACCTCTTGACATGATCTGTACGCGATATGAGAGATCCAATCAATATGTGATGCGGTTTAACCGTAGTCATACAGAACATCCGCGATTCCATTGGTATTGAACGAACAAAAAAGATAAAAGTTGACACCATGAAAACGGCTTAACATGCGATCAGGTGAACCTCACCGTCCAACTGCATCGAAGATTATACGTATGATAATGCATAAAAACTGTTATACGAAAACGAAAATCCCATCTAGACAATACCTTGATCTAATCCGTCCTCAAGAATGCACTGGGCTTTCGATAATGTCGCACGCGAACGACGTGGTGAAGTGGACGCACGTGTTTGTGGTGCGGTGGACAAAGACTGTACGGTTTTCACGTGAGCCTTCGCAGCCAGTCCAGCAAAATGGAGCACACGACGAGCACGTCTCACTTCTAGTTTGCTGGATTTGCCTGCAGTGGCCGGTTTGGATAGCACGCCAGCCAACAGTAAATCGGTAAGCCACGAATTCTGATCTTTACTGAAACCGGGCATTTTCGGACAGACACAAGTCGGATTCTGTTCGTGAAACAGACAGCACCGACTGGTTTCAGGTAACGCGGCCAAGATCGCGTGAGCCAGTTGGACCTCGTTCACACACGCACTGAGCAATTCAGTATCGGAATAGGTGCGTTTAGTGGATGTGAGGTCTATGGCGGATATGCATAAAGCGGAGTCCTCTGGGGGCGCGGAAACATCCATGGTCTACAAAAGGGAAGGAATAAGTGATCGAACAGTTGTAATTCCCAAGAAATTCCGCGAATCGGGACAAACATTGCCACGCGTTTTATACAGAACAAAGTCCTCAGTTCGGATAAGCGGTGATAATTTTGTACCATGACAAGCTGCCGCCCAAATTGCAATAGAAAAGCTACAAATGTTTGTTTGCTTGTATAAATATCGGATTGTTTTACGTTGTTGCGACCGAAAAGATTAAAAGAAATGTTAACATATCGCAGTCTTCCCTCGGTTCTAACGAATATATTACCGCCGAATAACGGTTGAAATGGACAACCACCCAGTTGGCAAACTATTAACCTCAGTTAGTTGTAATTTTCAAATATGGACCGATTTGGTCATTTTCTTTTAAATGATTATGCTCACACTGAAATGTGCACATATTCTAACACTTACGGAGTTTAACAAGACAATGGTTCCTTATGCTACTCTTATTATAAAAAATCAGCTGAGGGTATACCGTGACGGGAGGGATGAGGGCATCCTTGAACGAAAATCCAGTTTGACCCTAAATTCATGCCCAACTACGGTCTCCATGAGGTCAGGGGTTTCCCGATTGAGATTGTTTTCTCGAACCCGATAAGCGTGCAACGATCACAACTGCACAATAATGATTATTTTGCTACTGATATTATTACTTCACTCACCACAGTAGCTGCCTGCACTTCGGCCGTAAGAGCAGCTGCATGAGCCAACTGATTGACATCTACATCGTCCAGCAGGCGCTCCTCTTCCTGTTCAATCAGTTTTCTCTGCGACTCCGGCAAAGTGGACAAGAGAGCCGCGTGTCTGGTGGCCAACTTCTCGGGCAATGTGGCAATATGTTGAGTGCGCATGAGTTGCGTGATAACTCGCAACGACTCCCAAGTCTGTGTGGGACGGGTTTTCTTCAGTAAGCATTGAATCCAATCCAGCACCAGGTCTGGATTCAGCTGTAATTTCATGCTGAAACGAAGCACAGCCAAACAGGCAGCAGATTGGAAAGGAGCGCAATCGGAGGCGCGTAGACCAACGCGTAATACATGCTGAAGTGTGCCCAGGACTTGAGCGATGCGTTCGTCCGCCATGCCCGTATCGCACAGTGCGACTACCGTGGATAGAAAGAAATTGGTCAAATCGTTCAGTTTCGATTGGTCTGGAAGACCTTGGTAGCACTGAAAAATAGAATAAAGATACCTGATGTAAGAAGCGAGTTGTGATTAAATCACGCAATCCCCTATCAGGCTAATCTATCTACATTGCAAAAGGAGAGGCGAGGGGAATTAGTGATACGCAAACGCATTTCTTGATTCCAATGAAGCATGACATGGAACCGGGGTAATCACACGATAAAGAAGCGGATCTTGTGTACCCATTTATTCCCGATCCCATACCTAACAGCAGCTAATATTTGATTTTGAGGGGGCAGAAAAAAGCGGTAGCCACTCGGCCGAAAGCATTTTTCCATAAAGATGTTCATGTATGAATAGACCAGTTTTTTTTTACAGAAATGTGCTGCTACACTGTACGGTTACCATCAAAGTAATTCGACTAGAAGCCCGAACGAAGCTAAGCCGAAATTAAATCAAGCACTAACATCCAATCACTTAGAAACGACATGGATCTATTGTACGTACTTACGGAGCAATTGACTACTGGATCGCATGGTCCAGGACGTCAATAATTTTTCTCACCAACTTCAAAATCCTCAACCCGGATAAGCCTAATATACAAACAAATTATATTGCACCGCCTACATGTGTGCAAATACACTGGGGATTGTAGAAATCTTCGATAACACACGAACCGAACGCCGGAGGGAAAAAGCGATAATTTAAACAAACAAAAGTTCAAGTGTTTGCACGACATGTGTAATGCATTTGATCGAATGGGCACGCTCAGGATCAGTTTCTAGATGGATCTTGTTAAACAGTGTGTATGCAGATCGGTTTCAACAGAATAGTATAGTTAGTATAGTATAGTATAGTTAGAGATGCATCGATTCATGTACATCAGAAACTGCTTCTCGGGGGGTCTGGTGTGAATTCCGGGTTATGTTGAATCTCAGTATTCTCGTTTACAAACACACACACACACGGTTTCGCTTGTATTCAATTTATGGCGAGGAAGTACATTGCAATTTGGAACTCGGAGCTGTTTGACGGTTCTTACATTACCCACCATTTTGTGTAATTTGTACATCCACGTTCACCATCCTTTCTAACGTAGCCCCATGCCTGATTCGTGAATGCACTAAAGCCCACGATACAGCCCACCTCATCGACTGGGGAATCTTTGCGCAACCGAGTGTGACCTAAAAGGTTGCGGAGTCATTTTGGATCGGCTTTCTGGCATTCAGATGGTCTTCCTAGTCTTTCTATCGAGAGTATACCCACGTTCACCCAGTCTGTCTGTACATACGCAGACGACACTTACTAACCAGATTTTGAAGGACCTGTTTACTTCCAAACTGATTCAGATCACTGGCCAAGCGGTTACCTAGCTCCATTATCCCGATGGCGCAGTGGTTTAGTCGCTGTCACAGGTGTGCTTTGGGCCCTATGGTCCGAGGTTCGAGCCCCGCCACCGCCACCCAACTTTGTTGGTAGGCAGCTTTGCTGTCGTCCGGTCCAATAACACACCTAACCCATCCGGGCCTTATGCGGTTCACCACTCCAAGTCTCGGAGATAAGGTTAACGATTTCCACCACTGAATAACAGGTCCTGGTGATTATGGGGCTTTCCCCGTCTGCTGTTCATCACACGAAAGTGTGTAATAAAAAAGTGGGTTACAGCCCATAACTGAAAAGCAACATCATGCAGAACAGTCAAAAACGTGGGAGGAAAAGTATCACTTACCTTTACCGCATTGACCATTAGCGAACTGATAAATGGGACCAGACCGGGTTGACGAAAACAGGCACGGACCAATTCCTTCCTCGACAAACATCGCCCGCATTGCTAAATTAACAAAATTGAAGGGGCAAGATTAATTCAGGTATGAATTGGGATATTGATGTTACAACCGGGAAATAGTCTACCCCATCGTTAGGATTGCCGTTTATCCATATTCATATTTTATGTGGGAAGGCCGAGAGAATAGCGATTCGTCTGAACTCACCTTCAAATTTAACCAGTGGCTCGAGCCAATGGTGATTAATTCGAAGACAATCTATTCCTTAATGTTGTATGGCTTCATTATATTCCATACTAGCATAAGGACCAGGGTAATGAAACCAGTACAAATTCAGGTGTTTTAACTATTCACATGGTAAAAACGTTCAGTGGTAAAATAAACCGAAAAGTATATATTGTCTTCATAGAAGGAGGAGTAGACAATATAAATCACTAATCAGGATTTTTCGGACTTTCTCGTGAAGTTCTGTTAAATCATTTATGATCAAAAACACCGACAGTCTCTTCGTACCTTCTATTTCTAAAGGTCCTGACACTAATAGAAACAAACAATGGAAAAGGCAGATCAATTACTTGACTGCAACGTATCGTAATGATTTCCATAAACATCGTCATTCAGAAGACACTGAAAAACGTGGTGTTTGCATCTCCCTGAGCGTTTCCACTTCATGGCGTTATTTCCTTTGCCTTGAAGAACTGTCGTCAACTCTGACTTACGGAGGATCTGTTGGTCAATACGTAATCGTAATTCCATGCCCTCATCGTCTGTTGCGCCGTTCACTCGCCGTTACATTGTCCGTCGCTTTGTATCGCCTTGCGTCGACAAGAATATTAGCTCGGAGCATCCTGTTACGCATTCGTGTCAACGCCGCTGCGCCGTGAGCCCGATGTGCATGAATTGCAGTGGCACAGCGAAATATAGCAAAGGGAACATGAGCAATCGCTGATAAACCTAATATAAAAACCAAGTTGGTAGGCTTAAAGCTGATGGAGATTAGAATAAATACACAACCTCACTTAACGATTTTTTTTTCTCTTCTTTCCTCTTTCCTCTTCTCCACTAGGTGACTCGTTGACCGGAATCGGTTGGGATCGTGTTTTATGAGTGATCATTTGTAGGTTCAACTGCCTGGGTCATCAGTTCCGTACGGGTCACAAAAAACGGTAGAAAACTTTGGAACATTTGACAGCACTCAGAGATCAGCTCAGAATGTCTGAATCTCATCGTTGGTAACTCGCCGTAGCCAACGTATTCTGGCGATTCAAGGGGCCATCAATGGTCATATATTGTTGATTTGTTTTAGTCCTCAACTTTCGCAGCAGTACAGGGGCACCGTAAACTATGCCTTCCAACTATGGACGAGAATCACTTCTACGCCACAAATGACGAAGGTTGGCAAAAGCTATCCGGTTATACGGTGTCAGTCGCCATCACATCGCTCCATATACTGTTTAAACTGCACCACCACTACCGCTACCCAACTTGACCCCTTCTATTGTACTACATGGCGGCTTGTTCAGTGTTCCTTCCGTATTTTCGTCGAAATTGCTCGTACGAAAGTGTAAAATATAAAAAGGAAAAAAGCCGATAGAGCCCATCAGTAGATATGCATAATATTCACCACGTTAGTGTGCACGCAAGAGTCAACCACTACTTGGGCCAGTTTTAGTTTCTGATTGATCGCAAAGCACTGCCAATCATAGGTCATAATCCCTACGAAAAACAACGCATGCAAAAAGCAGCATTCGACACAAGTGTTTGTCAAGGACTGACTCGAGTACAGTGGACACTTACAGCATATGGCTCTAACCAGCGAAATTCGGTATTCACGGAGGAAAAATCCAAAAGTTGAAGGAACTTTGCGAACAGTCCGGTTTCGTGGTAGGGTATCACACAGCGAATAAGGTCTTCTACGAAGTGAGTATGAACTTGAAACCTATGCATATGCATGTACGTAGCTAAACTCAACTGACTTACTTATGCACAAGCCATTCTAGCATACGAATCGCATCGTAGTGCTTCAAAAACGGTGAAGTATAGCACAAAAATCGTCGAATCTCATTGTCTAATTTGAATTTCTCGTCAACAAACAAATTGCATATTTCTAGGTGACAAGAAGTCTCGGCAAAAATAGTCTGTCGGAATCCAATAAATATTTCGTCCAGTTTGCACATTCGCTCAAACGCAGCAAGACCTGAAAAGATTTGCAATTAAAGTGAGTAACAAATTTGGAACTCACTTTCTTGATAGCATAGTAGTGTATCTACTTTCGATGGATCTTCGTAGATCAAAGATTTTCGACGGACGGAGTCTGGGGCATAGCTAGCAGCAACTGGTGTTGCTAATCTTCGCAGCTGTTCAATCAACGACATCTGAAATACAGAAATGGAATGTGTTGTTGTAATTGACCCTTAATTGCTTCCTTTTCGAAAACAGCGGGGGAAATGACGAAATAAATAAGTTGAGGAAAAACAAGTGCCTAGCGGACCGGGAGGAGTAATCGAATGCTGTTATTGGAATATCATTGTAACCAATAAGGCAGAACGGTCAGAAGCTATTGGATTGATGAACTCAAAATCTCTACCTCACTTAGCGGCATTTAGTGTCTGTAAACTCAGATCAGCCAACAAGCTGCCTTAGCTCTAACCCTCGAAACTTTCCATTTAGATGTACGTTGTGTCGCCGCGGCACGAACAAAAGACCATCTTTATGACACTACATCTCAATGAATCAACCTCAAAACCACGTCTCACTCTCCGTGTCGGGCTATCCGGCATCTCACACTCATGGTGATGCCGGCGTCGGGAAAGCGCTAAATGCCAAGGTAAATCGTTCGCTTTTTAACTGGATTCCTGTTGGCAACGAACTGTGAACTGTATGTCTCCACGGTTCACTGTGGGTTAGCAGTAAAAGAACGAAGTGCGCGTGCCCGTTCGTCGTGTCCGTATATGCACTGCGTGATGGCCAAGATGGATGCGAAAATGAACTTTCCCAAACTGCGTCAAAGTGCTCACACAACGGACATCGTAGTAGCTAATGGTGACTTCAATGCTTAAGTGGAATCCCTGGACGGAATAGGAAAATGCCTAGGCGACAAACATGCAAACCTAACCCACCCGAAGGAAAACGGAGACCGACTAAGTTCAGTTCACTTTATACAACCATTAACCATGCACCTTTTTGCCGCGGTTTTGGTTGCTGTCTTTTGACTGCCCATTTGGATGAAGAATAGGAGAACGACAAGAAGATTGAAAGTAGACTCGAACAGGAAATGGAGAATTTGAGTGATAAAGGGTTGCAACTTTGCGCTGACATCATCAACATCGTACAGCGAAATACAGTGAAGCGAACTTCACTGGTCTCTGTCAAACTTGCAATGCATATAAAGTTAGTGGAAAAATTTAAGGTGGACAGGGATTGGATCTATTTTGTGGGAGGGAGAAGGTGAACTACTATGGTCAACGCAGAGTACGCAATCGAACTTTGCATACATACTTTTCAAGTATTCTGACCTGATAAAAAACGACAAGAACGCCACTTCTGCCGATTCACTGCCATATCCTTCAATGTCTCCAACCAACAAGTTGTGGAGCCTTTCGGACCCCAACCTGGAAGACGCGAGACACCTACTCTAACTAATGGCTCTGTGCATTTTTTCATGACTTGTCTCCACGTAATCTGTTGACCTCTACGTGGTTTTCTCCATCCCGGATTCGCTACAGCGAATAAAGCGCCGTGCGGCAGACGATGGCTGGGCACACGCAATGCGTGCCGTAGCCAGAGAAGTCTACTAATCTGAATTCGGTGTGCTAGCAGGTTTATACCTGATAGACTCGCAAACACACGACGGCTTACCTCCACGTTACTAACCCGTTCGCTCCATCCAACGTGGGCTAAACTGCGTAAACACCAATGATCGAAAACTTCTAGTCGATGGATATATTCTATTCGCAAATTCAAGGTCTCACAACCATAAAGCAGGACTGAACGAACGCTAGCACAATATACACGACCTTTAATTTCAATGAAACGTGGCGCCTACGCCAAAGGTGTTTCGGTCCTGCGTATGCTGCTCGAGCCTCGGAAATGCGGGCGGTTATCTCTTTTACTGCGTTACCGTCATTGGTAATGCAACTACCTAAGTAGGAAAAATAATTCACCACAACTAAATCATGACCATTTAGTTTCAGAGCGGGAGTAGAGGGAATCCAGCCCTGCATCATCATTTTGCACTTTGAAGGTAAAAAGCACACCGAATGTGGCAACTGCACTACTTAGTCTACGAAGTGCGCTTTATATCTCCTGTATACATTCGAACAGAGAAACGATGACATTGGCGTACTCCAAATCAAACCGCGTTTCTCTAGCTGCTCATTCAATACCTGTCATGTATCAGAACTCTCCTTTATTTTACAATTCCCGTATTAGTCGTTGTGTATTATGTGCACTCATATCCACCATCTTTCCTATTGTAGCAATATCCTCCATCAATCAGTTCATTAAAGCCTACGATACGGCCTACCTCTTCTGTTGTGCTCAGAGCATCTCGTTGATTGATGATCTACTACAATTCAATCAACTGAATTTATAAAATGGACAAATACCTCCGACCTGAGTGATTCGACATTGATCCTCACTCTTCTGATGCAGGGGACCACTGGACTCATTGGTACCAAACCTTTACAACATTCCTCTCCATCAATGAATCACTCAATCCCGATAAATTGAATACACTCATAAACTATATTACCCCCTCGGTCTACAAATACATCAGAGACTGCAAGACTTTCGATGACGCTATCCAAATTCTGAAAAGCGCGACACGTTTTGTCTACTACAGTTCAACAAAATGGGTAGTCTCTGGATCAGACTCTAGAACTACTGATGGACTTCGTTAAGGACTGTGGATGCAAGCCGGTTTCGACAGAAGAATATCGCGATGAACTAGTTAGAAATGCCTTCATTCGTGGCATACAATCTAGTCACATTCGCCAGAGGCTGCTCGAGGAACAAACTCTCCACCTCCAAAAGGCCATCGATTTAGCCAGACAATTGGATACAGCACAGAAACGGGCTGTATCGTACCAAAACGACTAACAATCTCTCCTGCTCCGTGTCTACCAATGCAGTACAGCCGGCAGTAGAAACATGCAACCGAGAGGCCGCGACAGAACCGGTAACGGCTGTTGGTATCTCTCATTGCTACTTTTGTGGATTTGATAGACACCTACGACCAAAATGTCCCGCCATTCAACACCAGACGAACTATTCATACAACCCGAAGTCCGGAAATTACTACAGGAACCATCGAACCGTCGAGGTTTCCTTGACAGGCCCAGGTTTTAGTAACCTTTAATGAAAGATATGAGAAACATATGGTCGTGGATTACAGTCAAACCATAAATCGATTCACGTACATCGATGCGTATCAGTTTCCCCGCATGGACCACTTCATTGAACAGATTGCGCGTTTTGATGTACTCAGTACCCTGGACTTGAAAAGTGCTGACCACCAAATACCCATCCAAACAGAAGAAAAGAAATACGCCACCTTTGAGGCTTATGGAAAGCTATATCAGTTCCGCCGCATCCCATTCGGAGTGAACAATGGCGTAACATGTTTTCAGCGAACTCTGGATAACATAATCAACAAGGAACAACTATCCGGTACTTTCGCCTAAGTGGACAACGTAATAATCTGCGGTATGGATGTGACAGAACACAATCGAAATCCACAGAGATTTTTGGATGTGGCCAAGAGATATGGTCTAGCGTTTAACGAAGCTAAGAGTATCACATCTGTAAGACAAATACACATTTTAGGTTTTGAAGTTTCAAACGGAGCTGTTAGACCTGATCCTAAAAGACTCAAACCCTTAAGGAATCTGCCGCCACCTCGAAATGTGAAAGAACAAGAGCGCGCATTGGGAATGTTTGCATATTACTCACAATGGATATCACACTTATCAGACAAAACCAACCCGCTGATCCAAAACCGATCATTCCCACTCTCTGAACCGGTTACACAATGCTTTGAAAAGTTAAAACAAGAACTTCAAAGCGCGATGTTTGTCACTGTGGAGCTCGGAACGCCTCCTGTTGTCGAGACAGATGCCGCAGATGTTGCCATCGCTGCCACCCTCAACCAAAGTGGTAGACCCGAGGCGTTTTTCTCTAGAACACTAACATTAACCGAAAGGCATCATTCCGCGGTCGAAAAAGAAGCTTACGCCATAGTGGAAGCATTGAGAAAATGGAGACACTATCTACTGGGAAACTATTTCAAGCTAACCACTGATCAACGATCAGTTGTATTCATGTTCAATAATGAGCCAAAGGGCAAGATAAAAAAACGAAAAAATTCAGCGCTGGAGAGTTAAACTATCATGCTTCCGGTACGATGTCATCTACGGACCAGGACGTGACAATTTAGCGGCCGACGCGTTTTCACGCGGTTGTTGCACAGCCACTATAGATCACAACGTACTAAAGGAGTTACACAAGGCGCTCTGTCATCCGGGGCTAACTCGTATGTATCACATCGTCCGTTCTCGGAACTTACCGTATTCCGTGGATGAAGTTCGACGCGTAATTTCCCAGTGCCAAGTATGCGCCGAGATTAAACCCAGGTTCTGCAAACCATTAATCAAGGCAACTCAACCGTTTGAAAGATCAAGTATGGATTTCAAGGGTCCCCTGCCATTCTGCACATATAGTAGATATCTCTTGACGACCATCGACGAATACTCACGATTTCCTTTCGCATTCACCTGTCAGGACATGTCCCCCACAACAGTAATCAAGTGCTTCGTCAACTCTTCTCCATCTTTGGAATGCCGAACTACATCCATTCAGACCGCGGCTCCTCTTTCATGTCGCAAGAACTCAAGCACTTCATACACTCCAAGGGCGTCGCAACCAGCCGAACTACGGTCTACAGTCCGCAGGCCAATGGTCAAGTGAAACGCCTGAACGGATCGTTGTGGCAAGCAATAATGTTAACCTTAAAGTCTAAAAATCTGAACATTCGTCACTGGGATCAGGTTCTTTTAGACGCCCTTCATTCTATGCGGTCTTTGTTGCCCACAGCAACTAATGAACGAATGTTTCGACATAACAGGAAGGCAGTAACAGGAACATCATTACCTAGCTGGCTCGTGCAATCTAATCGAGTGTTGTATAGACGACACAATCGTCAATAAAAGTATCAAAGTGTGGTCGACGAAGTGCAACTGGTTGAATGTAACCCGAACCATGAAGGCGTAATTCTTCCTCGGGGGGCAAGAAGAGATAGTATATGTTTGTCACCTTGTTCCTTTGCCAAATAACGAATCCAAAGACAATCCCTATCACCTCACAATCTCAAGCCACACTCCACCAACAATTACCCACAGAAACAGTGATTCCCTCGCTAGAATCTAACCGCTCACAAATACGCGATCCAGAAGTCAATTGTGATAACTCAGATATTCAACACAACTCAAATAGCACACCAGGCTCTGTTAAGACTTTGCAGCAACTACAGCAGCGAGTGCGTCCATACTTGTTGAGAAATATTGAAGTTTAGTTTTGTGCACATCTACATGGCATTCTTTCATATCCGGTCGCTAATGAACTTTTACACTCAAATATATACACATATAGCAACCCCGAAACACAATCCACTGCTCTGCCAGCCGTAAATGTTGATCACAATACACGGTATTACTATCTTTCAGTTGGCGGGGGTGAATGTCATGTATCAGAACTCACCTTTATTTTACAATTCCCGTATTAGTCGTTGTGTATTATGTGCACTCATATCCACCATCTTTCCTATTGTAGCAATATCCTCCATCAATCAGTTCATTAAAGCCTACGATACGGCCTACCTCTTCTGTTGTGCTCAGAGCATCTCGTTGATTGATGATCTACTACAATATTTACGTTTTGGAGTCCCTTTAGTGCACTCTCCAGTATTTCGCCTACGACGAAATTGAACAGGGACGACGAAAGAGGGCATCCTTGACGGACGCCGCTGCTGGTGACGAATGATCTACTTCGATTGTTGTAAACCCTGTGAATACAGTGACCTCAGTAAATTAATCTACTTTTAGGCATTCCTTTTCGAAGAAGGGAGCCCATCTGACCTTCGCGGTCAACTGAGTCGAAGGTTCCTTTCAGGTCAAAGAACACTGCGATCGTTGGCCGACGGTGGGTGACGCGGCTCAAGGACCTAACGCAACATAAAAATTTGATCAATATACTCACGGCCAGGCCGGAATCCGGCTTGCTGTTCACGGATGTTGGTCTCTCTTAAAGGAGTCAGACGTCGAAGTATAACCGAAGCTAGCACGTGGGTGACGATCGGGATCAAACTGATCCCGCGGTGGTTTTCAGTCGTTGAGACATCCTTTCTTGAAAATGGGAACAATCAGTGATTTGCCCCAAGATGAAGGAATGGGCTCTTGCGTCCAAATGTTGCGCAGCAGGGTAGTGATAGAGTTTACGAGGTTATCACCCCCATCTTGAAAAGAGTGGGAGGGAGCTCATCTGGTCCTGCTGTTCTTCTTCGCTTTAGAGCTTGAATGCAAGACCGCAGTTCTGCTTCCGTTGGAGGATCGCACGACAATGCCCACGGACCTTCAGTTGCGAATGAGTCAACCCGGCTAACGGCAGGCCAGGTGAACTGTTCGCTGAAGTATTCTGCTCAGTGTTTAAGCCGTTGATCCGTATTGTGAATAGCTCGTCCCATCTCACCGTAGTTTCAGTTTCAGTTTTTACAACCATTAACCATGCACTTTCGTGCGCCGGTTTTTGTTGCTGTCTTTTGGTTGCCCATTTGGATAAAAGAGCGAAATGAAGATTGGAATGTCGAAAAAATCAAGCGGAAGGTGGGGAATACACATAGAGTGGTGTTAGGAAAATAACGAGTGGATGCACGAGCGCCCCTGTTTGCGACACCCAGCCATATCACTCAGTGTAGCTAACCATCGGTGACCATCAGAGGTCCTCAGCCAGGGAGCCTAACAGGGCCTATGTGACCTAGTCTCCTGGTTAGGGT
>UZAN01000202.1:0-12840 GCA_900618425.1 Echinostoma caproni | reverse complement strand
TGAAACACAAGAGAAAGCCTCGGTTCTCAGGGCTTGTACCTGCAATTTCATCCGGACCCGGGGCATTTCATACCTTGTACTCTCACCGTTTTTTCAAACTGTTAGCCATTTGCTAACATTCCACCTCCGTGCTGCGTAATATTACCTTTGCCTGCACCCGTAATCAATTATATGCAACTCTATAGAACACATTCTCTGGAGTGTGCCCGCGTGGAACAGAAAACGCGACTTGGTGAGCGCTTTTCTTGCGAAAAAAGCCTCACTGTGTTATCTGGGACATGATGTTAGTTGTATCCTACCTGGTGACGGTAAAACTTGATTCTAATAGTGTTCTGATCGCGAAAAGCTCGTCTGACACGCTTTGTCGACTATGGCGTAGTTAATATGCTCGAGGGACTTTACAAACTGAGTAATTGAACCCCAGGTTAAGTCAACCGCTGTCCTTCTAAACCCTTCATGTAATTTTACTCAGTCACTAGCGAATGCTTGAGCTCCTGCCATTATTATATCGCTCATAGTATATGGGGTGTTTACTTTATTGTCTTTATTATCCCCAAGAGAACTGAATTCGAAAGATACTAATTGATTATTTCTCGTTCTCATGATAGTGAACAAGTGCCCAATCGATGACTGCTCGATATGTCTTATATTTGTGTACACTTCAATGATAGCATACCTCCACCGGTAGGCTCTTATCTAGTCTACGTAAGACCTCGTCTAGTAACATCAGCAGGTTTGTCAGACAAGATTTTGTTTCAACAAATTCGTGCTGAGCTGGTACCAATAGCCAGCTATTGACCATTTAGTTGCATACTTGCCTTCTAACTAGGCGCCTCAAACACTTACATATTACTGACGTCAAACTTACTGGTCTGTAATTCTCGGCTTTTTGCTGGGATCCAGAACTGTGTATTGCCACGTCTGTGGCTTTGCGACAGTCGTTCGGAACAGTTCTTAGTCTAAGCAACTCGTTAAATAATTCGAAGATCGGTCCGACTATGACGTTAGCCAGCGGTTGTACAATTGCTGGGTGAATTCCGTCGGGCCCCGCCGTTTCGAACCTAATGAGCCCGGTCAACTCCCGCGGCACATTCTGAATTTCCACAGTTAGTGAGGGCATGGTGCAGTCAACTTCGATTGATGGAAGGTTATTTGTCACCCTGGGGGTCCTGTCCATGCTTTAGAAGAACTGTAACAGGATACGTGCTCTATCGCCTTCACTCACTACTAATTCTCCGATCGATGATTCTAGAGTACTAACCGTTTACCGAGTGTTTCTTTTAGATTGGACATATGCGTAAAACACTAAGGATTTCGCTTGATGTTTTGCGCCAAGTTTCTCTCGAATAGGTATTTAGAATCCCTTTGCACTTTCTGCAAATAGTTGCTCGCTTATTTGTAACCAGTCCACGACTGATGGATGACATACAGTTTATAGACTGCTCACCGTCTTCTACGAAGGGGTATAGTCCTACCTATATTTGCCTTTGACCAAGGGGGCGTTACTTCTTTCTTAGCGGAAACGAAGGCGCGAACCTGTCCGTCAATAAGAGAAGTCCTACCTTCATATGGCTCCATCTGGTTTCCAGAGATGCATCATCTGGGTTTGGTACCCAGTTTGTATCCTGTGCCGCTCTGACCAGTTCGTCCTGCTTGATTCTGTCGCATCGTCTCCCTAGTTTGGCCGCTGGTTTGGTGTGCCTGCTTTCTAGCGTTAGTCGCAGGGCCACTTTTCTCCAGGGGCTCCTTCTGGTTTATTGTCTTTATATCTATAGGGGTTCTCGTGATCACTAGATCCAACACGGACAGCCTGTCATCTGCTCTTAAACGGGTGGCTTGTCGCATGTGTTGTGATAATGCGTGCTGATGGAGCCACTCTAGAAGCAGTCCACCTGCGTTGCCGGCCGATGCCCTGTCTCTACTTCAGTTGATCTCTGGCATGTTGAAGTCCCCTACTAACAACGCCCTTCTAAACCTGACAAGGAATGATTGCAGCTAAGTAATCAATTCCTGATCTTCTGTTACCTTTGCCCGATGGATGCTAATGACGGCGAATGCGTTTCTGTCTATTTTCACTACACAACTGATGGCTTGTATGTTGGGAGTCGTTAGGACTGCTGCTGCCTCCGATTGCGTGTGATCTAACTTTATCATTATCAGAACCCCTCCCCCTTGCCTGTCATCCATCCTATTCCCTCTATAGATTGTGTAGTCCTCCATCCCAGGGATGCTGTGGTGCTTCCGCATCCATGATTCAGTTATGGCCACGATGTCTATACTTGGGATATCGGCCTATCAGCCTAACCAGCATTCTCAGTAAGATCGTTGATCGCCTCCTTAAACGGCGTATTCTAAGGCATCTAACTGAGAACGGTATGGTAGACGCTTCCCAACAGGGTTTCCTCCCAAACATGCCATGCTTCTCCAATATGCTGACTGTACTAGATAGCTTAACCTATACCTATGATGGTCATATCTCGCACGCGCTCTTCATAGACTTTTCCAAAGCCTTCGACAGAGTGACACACATTCCTCTCTTGGCGGATTGCTTCCCCTACTTACTAGCTTTCTGTCGAACCTCTCCTTCGCGGTTCGAATAGGCACATCCGCTTTTTCACTCTCCGCAGTCTCAGTAGGAGTCCCACAATGCTCCGTACTAGGTCCCATCCTGTTTCTGGTTTATATTAATGATCTTCCTAAACGTTTCCTTGTAGAGATTGCCATGTACGTGGATGATGTCATTATCTGGGGCACAGACACATCCAAAGTGCAGTCGGCGATTGACCAAACCAAAAATTGGTAAGTCAACTGAAGCTCACCAATCAATGACGGAAAATGTGCATGTCCTTTTGTAACGCTCCTGGTCAACCTTTTTGGGTAAACAGTTCAACCCGAATCCAACTGGTGGATAAGCAAAACATTTGTGTTTTCTGGCTGAATAGCAACCTCTCGTTTTCATCCACTAACCAGAAAGGCAGTATAACCTCTTCTCCTCATATCAATCTTATCAAACCGTCTTTCCCGCGTATATTCAAAGAGGACTTCTCTTTCCTCTACGGAACATACGTAGACCCACGTTTAGAATATGGCAGCCAAATTGTACATTCTGGCCTCATTCGTCGCTAAGACTGTAGAACGTGTGCAGCGAATGAGAACGCAACTAGTATATGGCTTTTCGGAAATTCCTAACCCTTTCCGGCTACAACAGCTGATTTGTATTTCCCAGGTATACGACGTAGCAGAGGGGATCTTTTCTTCTGTATAACCTCTTCGCATCTGGCCAAGTCGACCGCCTTTTCACGCGCTCTCGCCTGGAATATTTACGGGGACCTGACCTTGAGCGTGCGCGGTTCAAAACTTGACGTGGATCCCGGGAAGCAGAAAATTTTCGGAAACGTGACAGAAACGATGCAAAAGTCATAGACACACCTAGAGGGAACAGCAACCTGGTCGTAGTGACGACACAGTACTCACAGGTGAGATATACTGTATGATTCAGTAAGTTCAATCACCACTGGGACGTTAGTTTAGGCTAGCTTTATCCAAAATCAATTTTTTATTCTTTCCGTTATCTTGCTCGATAATTGCTCCCGTATTTCTACATATCTTAGTTGGTCCTTTTATAGTATCGGTTTCTCACTCCTAGCTCTCAGTTATATTTGCCACTACAAGTCTCTGTTTGTACATAATCAATGGTGAAAGTATCCTGAGTAGCGATCCCCAAACTCTCCAACAGGCCTTCACCCGCCCGCAGAAGCGACAATGAGAGTAAATGTGGTACCACTAATTGCCGTTCGGGTGCAGTGAAGGAAGGTATACAATGCAACACGTGCTGCTTTTGATATCACATCAAATGCAGTGGGCTATCTGAAGTGAGCTATGGAGTATTTAAAAGTTCAAAAGCCTAAATTGTGACTGCGTCCCATGTAGGACGCGTATGAAGAATTTGGTCCAAATACAGCAGAAAGTTGGAGGCGAACGTGACGAAATGGGTGGCAACAAAGCCATCAAGGAAAAGGAGGCGAGCAAAGAAGCCTCCGGTACTCCTATCAGAAGTGCCACCTTGAGCCCCAAAAGGATAGTAAGGGTGGGTCGTCATCGAAGTCCTTATATAATGAGACAGTAATTCCTGAAGCTGTTCTAACAGCTGAAACTGCTGAAAAAAGAAAAAACCTTATGAAGCCACTAGGTGCGTCTAAACTTGAGCCACCAGGCCACGCGCATACTCAGGACGCAGGAAACAAACCCATAAAATCGTGTTTTAAAACAAACTGGCCCGCCTCATCGCAGTAAAGCAGGGAAACAGGAGGTGAGAGGTTGAGCTAACCCAACTCAAGAAGTCCAGCGACATAGCACTTTTCAGTAATATAAATGTGGTAATACATGGTGTCCTGGAGCCCACAATGAATAAAAGCAGACGGAGGGACTGGGCAATGAGGTACCACATATTCAACTTGCTAAGAAAACTCGAACTCCCAGGACACAGCTATTAAGAGAGTCCTGCGCCTGAGACGCTGAACAGAGATGGCAACGGAGCAAGGCAAGCTCCCCAGGCCTGATCTAGTCAAATTTGAGAACCTCATACATCGTGACTGGTTCTTACAATCCTCTGGAAAGATAAGTCAAAGCACAAGAGGCCAGGTGACTATCCGGCTAGATGACGCGGCCCAAGGGAAAGCCCACTTACTCTCAACCCACCCAACTCGCCTGGCTTTAACACAGCGTGAATGGGTCAGCTTCTATTTCAGGTCCAGCTACTGGGGTCTGCTTTTCAAGGAGCCCCGAAAAGACACCGAGGGATCAGACCGGGCAATGTAATACCATCTATGGCAGATCCAGCTTGATCACTCGACCAAACAGCCTAGCGAGAGGCCTATTTCAGTAAAGAAATAGGGAAACCAACAACAAGATCACAAAATACGGATGGGGAGCTGGGGCCTAAGGCCCGAGCGACCGACTATTCTCACGAGGTGCAGGGCAATAAGCGAGGAGTCGGAACTAGGGGTGTGGTACACAAATGCCACAAGTATAGGAAACGAATGGCCCGAAATAAGAGCACGGGCAGGTGAGGATAATGTGATAGTCGTCAAAATCATGGCTGCGGCCTGGTGACGAAATCAGTAACCTGAGCCCTCCCAGCTATATCCTCAGCAGAGCGGATGGCCAGGATGGACGGGCCGGAGAGGGAGTGCTGGTGCTCGTACCCGCTCACCATAGTCATCATGAAGGGCGTCCTCTCAACACCCCGAATGTACAAGCAGTGAAGGTGATTGAGCAAACTGCATAACATTGGCTATCAGTCATCTACAAGAGTCAATCGGCCACGATACAGGAAAGTCAGCTACTCCTAGAGCTGTTAACTGAACAGGCTGGATCTGGTGACAGGGTGTTAATAATAGGAGACTTCAACTCTCCGGAAATCGATTGGATCACCGAAACAGCCCCACTGGGAACGTTTGAGGAAAGCCTACTTGAAATGTTATATCGTAGGGCTCTGATTCAACATGGGACCGGTGAGACCAGCTGGACGTTCGGACAAACCGCTTCTACTCTGTTTCTAGTGTGCAGAGAATTTTCGTAGAAGACCCGATGGGCAAAAGCAATAACGGTGTTATAAAGATGAGGATGAGAATGCAAAGACAACCCGCGCGTGACAGATTCCGGCGCCAGTGGAGCAAGACTGACACCGAAGACCTGCAGCGTAGGGCGTGCCGGCTGAATTAGTTGGCTGAGAGTGCTCTAGAAAGTGTGCAAGTTCAGTGGGAACGCGTACAGGGCGGTCTGCTGGAGCTGAGCATTCAGGTAGCACCCGAAAAAAGGTTGAGACGCCGTGTTGAGAAAACAATACGGCGATAAAAGGAGGCGTGGCAGCGCTATCGAAACTCGGGAGGTTTCATTGCTCACGTAAGTTATTAGTGGTCAAGGCGCGAGGCCACCAGAGTACAAAACGAATGCAGAAAATGTACGAGGAACGCTTGGCTGTATACGCCAAACAGAACCCTATGGCGTAGTTCGTATGCTCATTGACGGCTGATCAACACGGATTAAGAATGAGGAAG
Source organism: Echinostoma caproni (assembly GCA_900618425.1). Classification (NCBI taxonomy): domain Eukaryota; kingdom Metazoa; phylum Platyhelminthes; class Trematoda; order Plagiorchiida; family Echinostomatidae; genus Echinostoma; species Echinostoma caproni. The sequence goes on along the minus strand of UZAN01000202.1, from coordinate 6,781 downwards.
TCTTGCGTGTCAAACTTTCTCTGTTTCCTTGAGGAAGTTACTAAGGAGATTGATAGGGGGAAGTTGAGGTCTGCTACTTGGACTTCAGAATCGCTTGACTCCGTCAATCATAAACTACTGATGACGTAGTTGAAGGCTTTCGGGCTCCCTCCGAGACTCCTAGAATGAATGCGCAGCTGTTTGACAGGTCGAAGGTTTGTTCTGAAGGTAGAAAACAGCATATCAAACCAGGAAAGAGTGCTTTGTGGAGTGTCACAGGGCTCTGTCCTAGGTCTTTTTCTGCCCTATATCAACGACCTCATCACCGACCTGAAATACGGCTGCTACAAATTTGCAGACGACGTTAAAATCGTTGGGGAGTCCGCACCAGAGTCGGCCCAGATGGATCTCGATAAAATATATGCGTGGTCAGTTCAATGAGACCTACTTATGAATATCCTAAATGTCAAAAGATGGTCAAAACTGGAGGCATGCAAGGTGGTAGGACACTGGAATCTAAGGACCAGTCCCAGCAGATTCCCACCGTAACCATAGCCAGCGACTTAGTTTTCCTTGTCAGTGTGAACTTCAAACCTGGACTTCAGTACCGAGAGGCAGAAAAACGGGCATCAATAGCCTTAAACCAACTAAGACGTGCGGTAAGCTCTGGGAAACCCGAAGTCTTCCTCCCTCTTTACAAGGCCTATTTGCGCCCGCACCTCAAATACTACGTCCAGGCTTGGAGCCCATTTCTGATCCAGGACATGAAAACGCTAGAATCAGTGTAGCGTCGCTTCACTAAGCGGTCTGCGGGCTTGAGACATCTATCTCATTGAGCAGGCGTAGTCGACGCGGAGACTTGATCGAAGCGGACAACATTCTGAGATTCATGGACGTACCAGACGGATCGCTGCTCAAGCTCAGTGAAACAAAGCTCTAAACCTGGTTCAAGACAGACTTGACTTAGATCGTCCTCGTTAGCAACGAGAGTTGCGAACGATTGGAATAGACTGCCATATGAAGTCATTGCTGTCAACTTCACAGCAGACTTCAAACGCAGACTAGACATGGTATGGATCAGGGTGTTCGAGGGGGGCGGGAACTGAGTTGAAGTTTGGATACAGCCGACCTGGGACTGCTATCTATTTATTGCTAAATCTACGCCATTTAAGTCTTACTCTACTCTTTATTCACTCTCCTCGCAACCTCTCTAGGAGCTCCAGGCTTATAGTTTGCTTATCTTCTACCTCTATTAGAAACCCCTACCTCTTTACATCAACTTCTTGGCCCCAATGGTTAGTCTGGTCGTCCCACAAGTCTGCAAGCTGCAACACCATTCATGACAAACCCCCTCGGACTGGAGCCCTGTCAAGGTGGGTTTCTCCTGGTTGGTTTATACTATTCGTTTAATTGAAGAAGAGTTTTTCTCTTCCCGTTGTCGCAGCACTAGGGGATCCACGGAGCCCATCCTGTAAACCAACCTGACCTGAGATGACCCAAGAAAACTCTTCAAACACCGGCACAGAGCCTTCATCTGCTCCAGGTTCTTCACACACAGAGTCATCTCATAATGGAATAAACTTCAACTAGAGATTATAAGCACCTCCTCTGAAAGGGTATTTAAAACCATACTAGACTCACACTTAGGGATTACCCTTCCCCAGATCTAATTGGCCTCCATCTCCTGAAGGACACCACCAATTTATTCTGCTTGTCCCTTTTACCTCCTCCTCTTTTATCCTCCCTTTCCTCCTCCTAATTTTTCTCGATGCACGCACTCTTAACCCAGCGGCACCATATTGGAGCCAGCTCCCTTTCAGTTTGTCCGCCGAACTGCAGAAAAGAAGACAAATACAGAACCGGGACTACTGGGCGCAAGCCTCAAACCTGAGTACTACTTCAAAACTTCAATTTGTTTCGAGATCACCTTTGAGATTTGTACATATCATTTTTGCTTATTTGATCGTCTAAGAATGCTGCACTATAGAATTTTGTCGGATATTTAGTTTAGTCGACGGTATGGGATCCAATCTTGTCTAAGCGTTACTCTTTGATCTTTACGGGAGACACAATAGTAACCATTTGAGCTACGTCGCACGCATCCGACAGCTGTTACTCGTCTAGCTGCGGTAGAAGGGTTGCGGGAAGTATCAAGTGGGAAACCTGCCAAAGATGGGACCACTCAAAGAGCACGGAGCTCCCCAGAGAGAAATATGCGCTTTGCCGACAGAACAATTGGGCCCAATGGATCTGCGGACGATGCAACCGTGGCAATCAAACAGGAAATCATAGAATCTTGAATCATGCAGAGACTGTCGGTTCGCCAGAGATCTGCAAGCATCTGAGCTTGTCTATAACAGATGCAACTGAGCTAAGATGTTTGTATGCAGAACTAGCTTCCACTTTATTGTAGAAACCTGTAGGAACCTTCAAAGCGAACACAGGTGAGGGTTTCCATCGGCTTCCTCTATTTTTACCCTAAATGTACACAAAATACAGTGGGAAGAGGTGATTTCAAAGCCAAAATGGATATATTATGTGACTAGCAACAAGAAAAAGAATCATAAGCTATGGGTTTTGCACCAATTGCGCCATTTTTAGCCACCACAAAGTTAGGTCCCTCGAAAAATTGTTGAATAACATGGAAAGTACTGCCGCTTCAGAGAAACTCGATTATGAATTAGGATGAACCCTTAAGTAGAGAGCCTCAGAATTAAAGGAAACTAGGTAGACGGCGACTGTTTGACATAGTGCGAATGGCGGATGTCCCACTCCTTGTTTCCTTTAAACGGGTACCCAATAACCACAGCTCGCAAAAGACGTTAGGACAACGGTGCGGCCAATCCTGGTCAAGTTTTGTGGTGGAGCGATTAAGAATAAACTCCATAGCCACCTAACAAAGGGCAAGTACTGCATCAGGCCGAATGAGGTATCCAGAAAATACTCTATTTTAGCAGCGTTTATCGTACTGACAGCGGAGCGCCCATTGTTTGGGATACGGACACTCCTCCAGTAGGTTTAGACGAGTTGTGTCTAACGGAGGATATGGTGCGAAACCATCTAGAGAGCTTGAATAGAAACAAGTCGGTTGGACCTGACGGTATCCATCCAGTAATCGTGAAACCATTAGCGGGCGTCTTAGTTCGACCATTGTGTAAGCTGCATAAGGGAAGTCTAAAACAAGGTAGTCTACCGCGGGACATGAAACCAGCCACCTTTGTGGCCATATATAAAGGAAAACCTAAATCAAGTGAGCCACTACGAACCGGTAAGCCTAACTAGTATTCTTTGCAAGGTGCGGGAAAGGGTCATCAGTGCACACATCTGTCAGCACCTAATAGATCGTTCTTTGCCGTGCCCTGCTCAGCATGGGTTCCTGAAAAAACAGTTCGTATTTCTCCAATCTCTTGTGTTTCTTAAATGAAGTAACTCTCAGTTTGGGTGAATGCAAGAGCGTAGAAGTATGATACCTTGACTTCAAGAAGGCGTTTAACTTCTTCAATGATCGCCTAATGTTGATCAAGCTGGAAGCCGTCGGCAGAGGTAAAGATATATACTTAATATCTGAAGTCCTAAATGGGAGAAATGTTTGCGTAAGAATAGTTAATTCCAATTTAAGTCGGATAAATATCACAGGTGGAGTACCTCAGGCATCTATAAAGGAACCCATCCTATCATTACTACTTATAAATAACCTAGCCATACCACTCCACTCATCTAGCTTTTTCTCCGTAGACGATGTAAACATCTTAGGGTCAAAGAGGTTAGATGATCTGGCTAGAGACATTGCTACATTCTTAAGCTTGGCCCTCAAGTGGGACTTGCCAGTGAATGCTAGCAAAAATCACCTGCTATCACGGGCTGTGAAGGGTATCACAGTAGGACACAAGATAGATCCCTTGATTAGGGATGTGGCAAATCTGTAAAAGATATAGAAATTTCGGTAAAATCTGGTCTTAGATGGTCCGATCAATGTGCTGTGGCGCATAGAAAGCTAGGGGTGAGTTATTTAGACCAAGGTCAGCATTGGCATGCCATAAACATGAAGTGTTCATACTCTTCTACAATACCATACCTAGAGTATTGTTTCCAGGCATGGTCATCCTTCATCAAAAGGATGCTGCCTAATTAGAGCGCGTTCAACGGCTGGCAGTGAGAATAATCAAGGGTCAGCGGAGCAAAGACTATAAGCAAAGGCTTCAGAACCTTGGATTATTTTCTTTGGAAAAGAATCCGGGGATATGTGGCAGATAATTAGAGGTTTGTTTGGTCTTATACCAGAAACTCTGTTCCAGGAGAAGCTGGATTCCCGAATAAGGGGGCACAAAATGAAGCTAGTCAAGACCCGGTTACGACTGATCTCCCGACCACACTTCTTCAGCAGCAGGGTAGTCAAAATATTGAATAGGCTACTCGTGAAGCTAATTGAACTGCAGACCGTGTTAGCATTCATAACGGCCCTGGACGGACGATGGTCTGAACTTTTTCCTGAAGTGGAGGCCTGACCCTCCATCAACTAACCCAAGAAAACTGGAAGAATGAGAACGGGCACTCAGGTTGCATTCTAGTATTTTGCTCCCTGATTTATCGGAATGTACCCTGGAAGATGAACGGTCACGTAAAACAATATCTCACCTTGGAGGTGAGATAAAGCATCTCTCTCTTTTTTCTACTTTCAGCAAGGAAAGAACTACTTTTCGCAGTGTTTGGTGCCAAACGTGACTGCATTCTATCCAAGAAATTCTGAAAGCTTAGTTGGCCATGGCCATTTTCCAATTTGTGCAAATTGAACTGAACTGTATGCAGACTACAATCTGGCCTTTGGTTAGGCGCACCTCAAGACGAATAACGTTTAAATAACTACGGTAAGTAAGTCCATTGACGAGGAGATCCCACAGCCCATTGATCTACAATTTGCAAAAGACAGTCCATTTGGATCAATCCTTGATTTCGTTGGTTGAAAAACATTTACCATCGTAATTGCATAACAGCAAACTTCATCGTTTTGATCACTTACCATATTCACAACGTTGAAATTCTTATACTGGCATAGTCTCGGGATCATTTCTTTCTTGCAATATTCCGATTTTCTTACCACTCTTTAAATGAGCACTGTTTTCCCTAGACTTGCTCATCCCGAGTATTCTCTCTAAAAGCTCTGTTTGATTTGTGGTTTAATTTCATTTCAGTGAACAAGCTATCTTCATAGGTTTACTATTGTATTCTTTTGTAATTTACGCTCTCCCTGTTTTCATTTTGTAACTTTCTGAGAAGACCTCATAGTTTTGCATCGCTGTTATACATTCGATCATGCCTCCCAGTATGCCTCACAGGTATCGCTAAATAAACCGTTAATATCATTAAGATTAATAATAATAATAATGTTAACCTACAGGCTAATGATTGGACCCGTAGCCAATCCCAGTCATTAAAAGCTTATCGGCGTATACCCTTTCAAGGCGTATCGTGTTCTTGCCATAAGCTTTTGGAGAACTAGAATGAAAGTGCTTTCGTCCCATATTCAACAAAGAAAATAACTGGTTGCCGGTTTCTTACTGGAATGTGTTTCAAAAACGTTTTAAACACAATTTTTCTAATTCCCCAATTTTCCCTTTCCTATCCATTCTCTCCTTTGTGAATTCAACCGTTGTTTTTTAATTTACCATTTGATTACTCGCTCAGAATCTTTGTGGTCTTGCTCTGTTGTTCACTCTAATTTTTAATGTTCCGTAAATTGAACCCACGACGTTTCCGTGAGTTCCAAACATGTATTGATACATGCCCATAACAGAAACAAAGCTTCAACACAAGTCTCTTAAGTGGGTTTGTATTCACTGCGTAATACTAGCCAAGGGGTTTAAGAGATTTCTGAAGCAGGCAGTGTCTCCCCAGGATAAGGACAACAAAGATAAACCGGAAGGAGTAACTTCTGTTCTAATCCTAATAAAAGTGTAATAATAAGCACAGTGGAAAACCGAAACAAGGAGGTCAAGCCACAGACCATGAGGCCTTCGAAGGCTACAAAGACTGTGGTTGAACTGGAGTTTCAGCCTAACTGCTGGAAGATGTTATAACTAACTGAGCAGTTAGAAAGTGAACTTCAATTGCTGAAAAAGGACAGCAATTTTCTTTAGGAAGGAATAAAAGCTTGCTTCTGCATAATTGCGCTGAGCCGGTTATAAACATGGCAAAGACAAGGTGCGAATCTGAACATCACCATGTGCAAAAAATATTTATGTCAGCAGGGTTGCCACCGAACACCCCATTCACCAACTGCAATAGAATTGAACTGTGGAAGGGAACACCTCACTCAGTCCAAGGCATCTTCCAGTGCTGTTTCCAAACACAAATGTAAGAGATCTTCTACTATCAAGAGCTTCAAGGATCGAAGAGGTGTATAAAAGTCACACCCTGTAGACCTTTTAGGGTGACGCGCCCATCTAGAACAGGGCCTAGTGCAAGCACCCATCACATCAAAAGTGTAGTGCTTTGCGCGCCAAGGACTGGAAAGCATTTGAATCAATCCACGCTAAAAATGCCAAAGAACGTGCCTGTGAAACCACTGGTAGCAAAGCGCCAAACAGAAATGTCTAAGGAGAGCAACGCCTCGGTCCGCAAGGTTAGGTCAAATTCGTCACACACGCAGGACAGAGCACTGCAAAAAAAGAAGTTACTTGAAGAAAGCCATCAATGCTTGCAGCATACGGGATAAGCTAAGAGAGATGTGATTAGAGGATAAAATCGAGAGGTTGCTATTCAGCCAGAAAACACAAATGTTTTGCTTATCCACCAGTTGGATTCG
>UZAN01000201.1:0-12881 GCA_900618425.1 Echinostoma caproni | reverse complement strand
AGTGACAACCCAAATCAATACAAATGATGAAGTAGCTCTTTCATAAGCGAACCAAAGAAATAAAATTGAACCTCTTCCTCCCTCTTCATCCATTTACTAGTAATAAATGATGTCAACTGTTTGACCCCAACACATCACTCTCTAGTTGCTTTTTCCATGATACAATGAATACAACAATTAAACTCACCGAAAACATTTTCGCCCACGATTTGTGCTCTGATTACAACCACGAGCTTATTCTATGACTTAAAATAAAATTTTACTCTCGCACTGCATTGTTTAAAGTAAAGTTTGTGCAAAGGTTTGCGTCCGTTATATAAGTTACCATCAATTTAAAGAAACTTCTCAACTACTGTTTAATATACTGTTGTGTGTCAAAAAAGCTCGGGTTGCAACTCGTCAATTCAGGTCAATGGAACACATCACATTTATTAGGCAGAATAGACAAAGCCGAATCACGTATTTACCGTTGTTTCACTTTTAAGATGTAAATTTTCGCTATCGTATAAAGAAGCGACAGTTAATTGTTCGGGATAGTACACTAGATGACATATTTTTGACATAAAACTCAATTGTTTTGAGATGTATTGAATTACTACACAAATAAGTCTCGGGGTTCACCTATTGAACAGGATCACGTTAAACCTAGTTAGAATGTGTTTATCTTGCAAAGCTCCTCCGTTTAACTTCAAAAGTATCCAAATAGTTGTTTGGCAGATTTGAAGTTTGTATGTCGATTGTTAGAAGTTCAGTAGCCTCGGTGGGACTCGAACCCACGCATGGACACCGCCCAAGCTTTGTACGCGCATGCTCTACCAGCTGAGCTACGAGGCCACACCGATAGCACTGATCTTTTTCACATTCCAATTTACCCATCCAACTGACAGAGGCATGTGACATCCACCAGTTATAAAAATATCATTTGCTCTTAATCATGGTCTCGTTGGCTGAGGAGTTAAAAATAATATATAGAGATTATCAGTAAAAGTATTGTTAATAACACATCTGGAAACAATAAATTTAATGCATTTTTTTAACGACATTCTCCATATCTGGTGTGTTGAAATCATTGGGTCCTAAAACAGGATTGCCCTTTTGCAAAACTATTTCAAAGTGATCCACTAGTTCATTTTTCTTAAGAGAGTTCGGATTAATCAATCTGTTTTGCGTAAGCTATCCGAACACATAGAGTTCAGGCCATTTTGGAACTTCATATAGAGCTGCCAAGTAACTCAGAACTGCTCCTCTATGTAAGTGATCACATCAGCTTTTTGATGAGTCGCCTTGGATCATTTTTGTTCCCAATTTCGGAAATAAAGCCTCGAGTGCCAGAATAGGCATCGTTTTGTTTTTCACCAAGATTGGTAACAATAGACCAGGAGGATAGAAACAACGGACCCTGCAATTCACGTCGTCTGAGTGACAGTGATAGGCATGGTTCTACTGCCCAATGAGCAATTTGCGGATTAGAGGTGCTAAGCAGATTTTATTTGCCAATCTGTTATCGGACACTGGATGCGATTCGGTCTGTCGGTTACTGCTTTGTGACAGCGCGCACAATATCTCCCAACATTTCGAGCATCGATTGCCCGAAGAAAAAAGTTGATATATACTATAAATTACAACGAGTACATGGGATACTAGTATTACTCAACCTGAGGTCTTCATCATTGGATGACGTTATTTTTTGCATTTCATCCATATTTAATAGATAACTGATTTCCGAAAATCTTTCAGGTGCTGCTAGTAAGAACGAATCCTATTTGTGCAACACCTTATAAGTATTCTCCGTGGACTCTGGCTAATTGGTGTTACATTATATTTATCATTGAAACAGATAAAACAGATATCAAATGCGTAAAAAAACAAAAATACATCTATAGAAAACAAAGCTAGAATATGGGGCTTTGTGAATGACGTTACAGGGTCTTCAATGTTCAAGAGTACGGTATTACTGAAACTTAAACCGATATTGTTTATGACGTAAACAACCTTATTAATTTCTGTGTGAATTTGCCGATCAAACAATGAGCGTGGCAGGTCTAGTACAAGATAAATTAGAGAAAATGTTGTAAAAAACAAGCTTTGAGTAGCGAATTCATTTCTTTGAACTGAATTGAATAATCTGAGAATTTGGTCATCTTTGTTTGAACGCTTGTGAATTTATTTAATGTGTACTCAGGTTAATGAATTGTTTAAACTGTTTGCAATGTTCCACTTACAGCTGCACTCAAAACAGGTTTCTGTCATGCATCACTTGAAAATCACTCACAGAATTGAAATGTACATAAGCAAAGTAGTTTCGCCCGTACGTACATCATTCAGCGCATCCGTCAATTTGAGTCCAGTAATAGTATTTCCTTGCGCTTAACTCTGAATCAGATCCGGCTACATTCAACTGACAATGATAAAAGATCTTTGCATACACAAACACACACTCAGGAGCATCCACCTCCGGGTTTTCACAGAGATAAACAGATTCGAATGACAGTAGGAACAACGACAAAAAAAGACAATTTTAGCATTTATTCACGTGATCATTTATCTTATCTGTAAACGCTTGTCCATTAATAGGCACCTCGGAAATCATGTGTCAATGAATGTTGAACAAGATCCACTAACAATGCTGTGTACAATATGTCGACATTTTGAAGTTTGGAATCTCTTGAAATGAATGATTTGTCCAGGTGTTGCACAAGAAGCGTTATATCTTCTGCCCACAGAGAAGTTCCACATGTTGAAAAGCAACTGTTCTTCACGGCATCTTGAGAAGTCCGTTAACTGCACAAGAACTCATATTTTCTCGCTATATTCTGATTGTCAAAAGTAGCTATCAAGCTTTGTGAGTGATTAAAATACAATTGTATCCTTATGTATGAAGTTGAATATTTTTCTTCGACAGGTTACAAGCCGAGTGTACATATCCGACCTACGGGTTACAATGTGTTACCTATGAATGAGTTGAAGTAGATACGAGTTACATTGGAAGTGTAAATATACAATCCTGAAAATAAAGCACATTTACCTTAACAATCCTGCCGCTAATCGTACGGATTTCGGTTAGTTGAGGGAGCAGGTATAGGTTTACTCACAGAATAGAAAAGTTACATACAACCACCCAAAGACTTCTGAAGACAAGAAACCAGTTCATACATAACATCGACTTCTTCCTAAAAAGTAACAATAACCCATGGTTTGAGTTCTACATGTGATGGGTTATCTGTGCAGGGTTGGATACACCAAGCCTGTTTAGCTGCTGCATCAATGCAGCCGGATATCGATACGCCAAATGTGAAATGCAGCAGAGCATGCAAACATGCTGTTTGTTCAAAGTGATCTTGTAACACCCTTAACAAGGATTTTTGTATACTCAATCGTCCAACCACAACGATGCTATCTTTCAAATCAATTTATGTTGTGTTGCCAGGAGAAAGGAGACAATGCAACGTTAGGCGAACCTGAATGTTCGTTCTGAGACTCTTGAAATAGGCAGTTTAAACCTTGGTTTCTAAGCCGTACGCGTACTAAGAAAGACGGAAATCAAATGCGTTGCAGTACATTATGTTTGTTTATCCCAATTGACAAAAATAAGCTTTACGGTTTTCAGGCATTCCGAGAAAACTCTTGACGAATTAGGAAACAAAGGGGATTGGAAAGCGGACATGACACCAGCTTTACTGTGTTGATAAAACAATTTACCAAGATATCGCTGAGAGAAATTGAAACTATGCTCAGTTATTCCAAACTGCTACATCTTATTCTGCATGGAGCATTTCACATGTTTTAGAAGAAGATCACTTGATGGTAGAAAAGTACTCCATGGGCTTCTGTCAACAATTTAACTGCTCGACCATCGTATGGTGTTCTAATAAAAACTGCAGTGGACAATGTGGGCAGGGAATACACATTACCAGCAACCAAATGCTCACAAACTACGGGGACAACTTACATACACGGAGTTTAAATGGCAGCCATTCAAAACCCGTCCATGTACACCTGCGGTACACATTCCTATGGATTGTTCTATCCTGCCTGCTTGTCAATAAAATGTATAAAAACAAGAGTTGATTGTTTTTTTCTTCCGGTGGGAAATGTTTATTCGTGTAAAAATTGTTCATGACTCGAATCAAAGAAGTTACTTGTTGTCGACCTTATATTCTGAATAATATAAACTGATCTGAACTATGGACTGCCTCACTCTTTAACTTCGTGACGAAATGGTTTGAAAGGATAGACCCCAATGGGCTTCCCATTGCCACACCACCTATTTGTAGATAGGGTTTTCCTTGGAAACCAAAACAGATTTCAGATAAGCATAAGAGCGGGAGACGTTCCAGTTCCGAGAACGGTGAGCCAAAACCTAAGTTATATTGCTCCATTTACTGTTCCATCTAAAGTGTATTTGATTGTCTCACGAAATAGCAACTCGGTGAATAATGATTCAGTATCGAAAGGAACCAAGAAATTATCGTTGACGTTCTAATCGTCTATTAGTTCAACTATTTCGAAACTACCCTTCATGTTATATTTGTGTTGTGGCGAATCGATCATGGATAGGATAAGCATGAATGGAATTGCTGGTTTATGTGTGTTTGGGAGGTCATACAGCTGTCAGTCGGTTTGAGTGATTTGAAGTTGCTATCACCGATAAATCTGTCTTCCTGTAATGTTTGCAATATTTGTGACCCGCATGTGGCTGCAAAGCAGCTTAAGCCGGCAGAATAGGTAAGTAGTTCGATACACGGATCAAGAGGCACATCCCATGTTGTGTTAGACGCCGATTGACCGCATCACATGATGAAAGTTCATTCTCAAATTTGACCCCTCATCCGCATGCATACGCACACCCTCCAATAAAACACTGAGTAAAATCACACCATAACCAACCCTCGCCCTTAACCAAGGATGTGAAACAAACAGCCTGCGTCATTTGTTGCCCGATTTCTGTTGATGACGTATCATGGTCTGGACCCAACAACCCCCGGCTGGTTAAGTGCGAGGAGTCGGTGGCAATCAGAAAATCTGGAGCCCGGTCTGTGTGCAAAAATAGCTGTCAGTCACACTATTACTGAAATGGCAATGGTAAAACTGTGAGGATTCGGCTGTGTTTTATTCGTGTGTAACCTGATGTACTGTTCAACGACAATAACTGTAGGTTTTTATCGTATTGTACCAGTTGAGATTCAGCTAGACGTACCTCCATAAATATCGTATAACCTAGCTTTATTGTGCTTTCCGTGCAAGTTTATCTCGAAAAATAAATGATTCAGAATGATGATGAAACAAGGTTTCCCGTTTTTTATTACTATTCTTTGTCCATTTATCAAAACATTTAACCAACATTTCAGATTTAATTTACATTTTAATAAATAGCGAAAGAATTCGAATTGTTTAAGCCTCATTTAGGATAATGTGAGAACCCAAGCGATGATGGAAGCACGTCAGTCATTGACATCAACCATGTTGAACCAACATTAATCATTCCCACCCGTCAGACACGGCACCGGAACAAAATGAATGACTGTCTATCACATAAAATAAAGTCGGGAAAACTGATGAATGCTCAGTTGTGTCTGGATTAACCTGTTTAGGCATTCATGCCTGTTTATTTTACAATAATGCGGCCGTGGAATCACCCATACGGCCAACAAAGAATCATGACCAAGTTTGAAAACAACATACACTTGCATATTTGAGCTCCTATCGTATATTTTTCCCTTACGTGAAGAAGGTTTGGTGTATGTTGTCTGGTAGGGCCTACAGCTGAGTCAAAACTCACCGGTATTTGAGATATGAACAAAATGTCAGAGAATAAATGAAAAAAATGAAACTTTGATTGTCATTATTGTGCCGTAAATTTAAAGTAAACAAAACAGTCACAGTGAAAAAAAGTATGAATCCAGGATTGCATACTAATTATGATCTGGTTTGTCGGTTGACTAAGCAACTAAAGACTATGCGCCACGATGCTTAAGACACTTTAAACAGTCAATAATTTGGTCATATTTATCAGTTTGACGTTGACCATTTAAAAGCACATTTAAGTTGACAATTTATCTTTTCACATTTTATTGATACACTGATGATCGGTGCAAAGTGGTTCCTTTCGAAATCAGAGGTGCGTTTAAAAGTGATCGTTTTCAAAAGTCGATTTTAGCTGCACAGAATTATCTTTGGATTTGGAAACAGGCGAGTACTTGTGCACGAAATCTGTATCTTGTCCATTCACAGTTAGCAGGTATTGCCGCATCGTCAAACTACACAGTGAAAGTTACCGTCTAAGAGGTCTAGCATTCATCATGCAAAATACATCCGATGGCAGTGACGTACTCTCGCATAGCTGATTATTTATTGCATAATAAAATTACATGTTTAGTTCCCTGATCCATAAGTAATATTTGTGAATTCAACTGCGGTTCACGATAGAGCCACACCGCAAATCTTCTAAGCATGCATTGTAAACATAAACGTAATGCACAATTAAAGCGCTGGTTCTACAACTGACCTGAACAGAGATAAGCGGCTTCTAATTCGAATGAAGGAACTTCGAAGGGAAAAGCATGCGGCAGTGATGAGATTAACACATTATTATTTCCCACAAACTCACATGGTGAATAAGTAGAACCTTTACACAAATCTATACAACAAAAAACAACGTACACGCTTGTGGATCTAAGGCAAAATTATTCAAGGCTAACATAATTAATTTAATCTGCTTCCAAAAGTAAATTGCCCATGATGCGGAGTTCTGTTGATCCACAATGCTTCTCCATACACTTTTATACCAAATCTTAATAAGGGAATGTCTAATTACTTGAGTATTTGCCATAAATCCTCCAAAACATTTCTTGGCTTTCCATCCCACGTTAAGTTGATGGTATTTTCCTTATAATAATTAATCTTACCTAACAGTACTTTCGACTTTATTGTTTTCCTGTTCTGCATGAATCTCGGTGATGTCGTTTTATCGACTATAACAAAGGGATTGAAATCCAACACTTATATTATATTAAAAATTCATTTTTTGGTAATTCAGGGCTCATTCCGATTTTGAAGGGCAACCATATCCTCATTGAATACGCGAGGAACGAATCGACAGGAACAAAAGGTGTTATTTAGTGCAACCTACATTTTGGAACGCTTCATTGACCCCGGACCAGACGCGGATCCGTAGTACCGTGTACCACCAACGCATTGAAAATCCGTAATTGGTTGAGAGAAGAAGGCAGTCTGGTTTTCCATATCGATTTTCTCATCGGTAGCACGCGGATGATTGTACCCACCTGTATTCGGCCCGCTCTGAGAGGAATCAACTTCACTTGATTGGGGTGTAACCGGCATTGCTGATAAGGGTGATGACATTGTGGTGTGCGTTTCCTATGAATTGGCAGATAACAGTGGAATATGGCTCAGGGTTTTAGCAAGAGATTCATCTGATCATATTTGGAAGGATTACATTCAGTTACATGCCACTAAACCAGAAGGAGCAAATGTGCGGTTGAATAATCCGTGCTGTTCAGTATACGCGTCTGAAAGGACTATCAAAAATGCTTTGGTTCAACTGGCTACACAATTTCTTTTCAACAACAGCACACATTAGTGCAGAGAACAACTGACTGAGAAATGCGACTCGCAAGTTATAAAAGGTTAAACCGACCAAACAAAGTCAAATCCCAGTTGATTCCCCATCAAGTATTACCATCCACTCAGGTTATTCAACGTTGAACTCATAGAAAATTCTATTCAGTCTCATTCATAAAACCAACACATTCTGCAAAATGTCCACCACGCAAACGTTCAAATATTTCAGGAGGAATAGGTTGCAAACCATGTCGAAGTTCCCATGAAAATTGCATATTTTAAACACGGACCAATTTCTGCAACTCGATATGATCCGATTTTATTGGTTTTTCAAACAACAGCTGTTTGAAACTGCAAATCAATTGTTAAACGGAATGTCTGAAATCATTCCTGCAAAAGTCACGCATTATTAATTCGAAGTTCCATTTATTTCACCCGTACATCCACATTTCCGCATTGTAACGTTTGCTACTCTTCCGCGGAAAATCAGGCGCAAAAAAGAACATCATGATTGAACAACGCTCTGCGATATGCGGACGATTGCGTGCCTGACGAATGTTTGGCAAATTAAAATGAACCGTGATTAGTTCTGCCTTTTTCGGCTAAGCGAATTGCAAATTGAGATCATCACACAATTCAATAAACCGACAAAAGACTTATCAGACATACCCATACATAGATTCAGTCAAATGGATTCCAGACATTGACAGCGTTCGCGGTTCACAACAAAAACGAAAAACATTAATGTTGTTCCATGAGGGGTTTTTGTATATTGCTGCGGATTTCGAATGTGAAATCGTTTTTAGAAACGCGACAGCTTGTTACGTCCATCACACAAAAAATAACATCCGCTTGGAAAATTTTTCCTCTGTATTCTACATTTTGGCTGTTTGAATCAATACTGCCCCTCTAAATGCGTTTCTGGATTCTAAACGGAATCCACTTAGGTTTACAATCATGTCTATCATTGATAAGTGACTGTTTGGGGTTGGAGCAGAGGGTCTAACTCAGATCGCCTACATTGAAAAACGATGTGATCAGCAATCCTAAATACTCTATTCATACGGACATAGGAGCCTCGTATTCCTCTTAACTTCCACGTATTTTCTTAAAAGGATTTTTACCACTCCATTATTTTTAAGTTTGTATCACTTACCCTTTATTTGCTTTATGTTTTCTTCGATTTCATGCTCAGCATTCTTCAAGAGAACGGTACAATTGTTGGAAACTTCCAATTTTGGCATAAAGAGAAAACGCGGGGACCTAAGCGACTAAGATCGTTTTCGACTTCTTCTTCGGTTATATGATCAAATTAAAACTAAAATGTGCTTCAATGTCACGTGTGATTCTTCGTTTGTGACTGTTTTGAATTTGTAATTGAGAAAGGCTACGTAGAGAGGATGCGTTTGTAACACGGTTGAAAAAGCGTTTTGGGATGTGGACCTGTCATCAGGAGTTTGGATAGCGAGTCATGAGGTGATTGACAATACATTGGTGACATGATAGACGTTTTATAGCTTTTTCATGGATAGGCATTGCTGAAAAAGGCTTCTCAAGCTGTCCGACGGGGCTTAGGAAATGGAGTGAATTACGAATATACAATATGCATTTAAACTTGTATAGGCACTTAAACCGCAAAGATAAAATAAAAGGGATACTGCCGTTCAATTGCTAGCCTTTAGTATTCCGAAGCAATTAACTGGGCCAGCTGTCATTAAGAAAAACCAAATTGATGTGGCCACCTGATGCACTGCCGGGCGCATCCTGTTAGAAATCTTTCTGTTGATCTTCAAAAAGTTGTTACAAAATGTACCAACGTTAATCAGGCAGTCAATGTCAGATATTGACCAAACAAATTTACCGTTGATAGTCTACCACTATTCTTCCGACTTCAGTGAGGCAGTTAAGTGCGAATTACTGAAGATGTGAATATACATTTATCTGTTGCATTGAATCAATCTTCCGGTCAACTATTACGTTGTTTTTTTAGCGCAAACCTAACTATGTCCCGGAAAGTACGGAATTCAGGTCGTGCAAAGTGTGCTTTTGACCACACGATGACCCAGAAAATGCAGAAAGAGGAAACCAAATATAACCGAACAAGGTCATTCACAGAACGCAGTGCTGGCAATGGAAATCTGCATTTGTAAGTTTTCCTATCAAAACAGTTTTTCCAATGAATCGTAAACTTACGTGGTCCAGTTGAGCTTAACTTCGAACAAACGAAAAAAATATCCTTTCATATCAGTTGTACATTCTGTATGAATGGCGAAGTTGGGTATTTCTGGGCATAAGTCTAAAGTAAAACCCCAGAGTTTTCAATTTAAATATTTTCGTAACCTTGTTGGGTTATCATTTAGTGTAATCTAATTCATTATTTCAGCATATGCGTAACTAATCAGAAATTAAGTTGCTTATAATGCTTACTCAATCCACATGCCCAACTATAAAAGGTAACAATGTGAAAGGAATTTTCCCGGCAAACAAATCTTTTTTTATGCGTCAAAATCTCCTTGCCCTCTGAGATCCGTGTTCTTCACGTAGAGTAAGAAATCTCACAACTTCCAGTGTATGCATTTTCGGAGATGTGGAGGAGATCAGAGATTACTGCGTGAGCGTTTACGGCTGACATATTATTTTTGCTTTCCATGATGGCTGAATCTATGTGAATCACGAGGATCTTTTTGAGATTACTGTTTCATCTTCCTAACCGGGAAAGTTCATGACTTCGACTAAACGTATGGAGAAACACACGGGGTAGCGATTCGTATAATCTACGTGTAGATCAGTTATGGAAGCTGTGTTGTAGAAAATTTTCGGATTTTAAAAAGTATAATTCACCGATTCGTAACGAGACCAAGGGTTTATTTGTTTGTTTTCATTGTATACCTGGAGAAGATGTATGACATTACCAAACATAAACTGATCTAAAATCTTGAAAGATTTCATGATGAATATCGTTTTTCATTACGATCATTTCGACTAGACATATGGCTGACCTGATTTATATATTATTCCATATGAATTAGTTATTAGAGCATTGAGTAAGTTAATATTTTGCGTATTTTCGAAATGAAAACTATTATTAGACACCTCGAGAAATGTCCTTCAGAGAAAACATGCAAAACTATAAATTGCGTTTTTCATCAAATACACTCCTATCAGTTTCCGGATAAAAGCTCCAGTGTCAATGAAAGACGAAATGATTTCGAAAACAATTGTATTTTAAACGGTTCAAACTTAACGGTAAATGTTTGGAAAAAATGAATACCGTAGGGATTCTCAATTTGATCAGTTGGTTTGAACTTCATGATTTGTAAGGTACAATAGACTGTTAATTGCTGAATCTAGCACACAAAAACTTGTTCGGTTCATCTTTGTTTCCTTGTAAAACTCAAATTGAAATTCCGGAAGAACTCACCGGTACAGTTGACGAAACAGCGTTCAGTAAATATCGAGGCGAATAGAATAACGTCATATAGGGACGCTTATACATATATAAATTGGAAGGAAATGTTATTTTATATTTGTACATGGCACATAAAATGTGCTTGCAAATAATTTCTTACATAAAAACTGCGTCTATTCGTCGGATGAATGGCCAAACTTTGATTAAACGTGGACTTTGAACGTTTGAAAAATTAAAAGACGAAGGTTTTTTTCGAATAATATAACAACTGGTTAATTTCCATTAAAAGGCATGGGTAATATCAATTCGAAGTTAGTCACATGAGTGGAAATTGGTTTAAACTGATTGCTCTTGTCACCTCTTCATGCACATTTCACATAAACATCCATCACACGCAATGACTTCCAAGAATTCCATTATTCCTCGTAAGATGAAGCTTTGAGATACAATTCCAAATAAATAGAATCTATTGATTAAAACCACATGCATAGGTTTAGTATGTCTTATCCAATGTGCATGAAAATAATACATAGGATCTCTGCCCATATCGAACTATGCTCTGTTGAATGTGAAAACTTTTCTAGTGATCAATTTGAAAGCGAAGCCGCCAGTGTGGCAAAATTGCACGAATTATGTCCTAGACGATGTCGCTGCATCTCAACTGCAGACAAACACAATGTGTATACAGGGTTTGGAAATGGAGTACAAATAAACACTAGTAAATGAGGGAGGCATCACCAAGTTAAGGCCAATGTGATGAACAAGTCCTTCTGGTGACAAAGAATCGGTTTCCATCGCTTGATTGCAATCGTCTCGGCAATCTTGAGCATTCTGGTGTTATCATTGGTAAAAATCACTCGAAATGCTTTCTCACGATCAACGAGGCGTTGCTTCATCAGCATGAACTTGGCCATCGATGAACTTGGTGTTTTCTAACCACAGTACTAACCAGTTACTTTTTGTGCGGATTTTGACGTAGAAACGTTGCATTTAACGCAGTTCGGAATGTGTTTTAAAACCCAATTACGTGTTTGCCTTTCTGTTCTCTCTAATTAAGTGTCTCCACACCCACATTGAAATTGGTAGAATGCGTTTGAGTTGGCGTACAGAGATGAGCGCTCTTTAACCCTTGTTCTGTTTACAGTTCTGAGTTTGGTTGCGTGGTAAGTCCGGTTGAAAACTAAACGCAACCATTGTTGGATTAGGTCAGTTCCGTCATCACCTTTGAATAGAAGTCAAATTGATTTCTCCAATCTAAACGCTGAAGCAACAACGGACTTTTAATCCTTCAGTCCACTGTCCCTGTCAACAGATACCTCTGGATACCCCTTTATTGGTAACTTGTTGAGCAAAAAGCTGAACTCGTTTGCTATCTCGTTGTTAGTGCAAGTTCGTTGGGCTCTATCGAATAGGACCACCTTTCTGTGCAATTTGCACAAAACTTTCAAAGTGCATGTGCTGATCTGTCCAAGTTGTTTTACCAGAGACCGACCGTGACATGGTTCCATATGCATTTCGGTTAACATTTATGTTAAGGAAGCCCAGGCAATTATTCTGTTTGGTTCCCATGCTGAATTGTATGTTCTGATGTCATCAATTGAGGAATATGAAAATGTTCTTACCCTATGTCACATTGCCAGTGATTATGAGAATACCATTAACATATCTTCGGTATAACATTTCAGTAAATTATGATCTGGAGGTCTCAAGTGTGCCATGAATAAATCCGGACGTACTGCTCCCAAAGGGCTTTCCATGGCCACGCCATCAATTTGTCTACATGCCTTTCCTTGGAATGTAAGTGAGATTTTTGTAGTACACAGTAGTAAGGAGTAGTAGTAGTGTTATATTACTAGAGCATCGGTGCTGGTCGAGGAGAGTCCTCCATTGC
>UZAN01000200.1:0-12892 GCA_900618425.1 Echinostoma caproni | reverse complement strand
GTGGTTAGTGTTAGCTATCTAAACACCCTCGAAATAAAAAACGTTGATTGACACTGGGTACGTCGTACCAAACTTCCTAGAAACTTCAAGATCATGATCATATCTAGGGCCGGCTTATCCGTTCCCAGGAATCTACTGCTGTAAAGTAAATTAGTTTTGCGTGGGTTGGAACATAACCCAGCTTGTATATACACCTGAGCGAAAAACCGTGCTCAGTAAAACACAAGAAGTAAAGTAAAGCAGAAAGCAATATCACAGTGAGAGTTGAAGTTGACTGTGAAGAAAACATAAACAGAGAAATTCCCCGCGGATTACTCCTTTACTTCGTCACTGTCACTATATATCTATCCAAGTTGGGGGCTCTGGTTGAATTGCCATCTCGGCCGGTAAAATGCTGAACGGGTAACTTATCCATGTTAATGGGCTTTGACTTCGCCCCCTCCGCTGCCTTGTGGTTAGGTTATTGTCGGAACTATTTGTCTTCTACACCCAACCTTCGTCCTCCGCCCCTTATTCCGACCGATAACACCACCAGACAAGTAGTTTGCTACTCACCAAAGACTGTTGCCAAATAGCACTGTAAGTATTTTACGGCTAAATAATTTGTGTATTCCAAGGCGTCGTTAACCACTCAATTTGAGGATTCTGACAGAAATGTCAACAAGCCTGCCTTGCGCGTACAATTGGAGATCGATATTTGTTGTGCATCGGAGACAAGAATTTAAGATCTTAGCCATCTGACTGCACCGCATCTTTCCTCGATGCACTTCCTTGGTCCATCAGGGGACAATATAACACGCTCTTTGGGTCAGTGAGTTGTAGGAATCGTACTAAGCGGTAAACCTGAGACCTCATCCATAGATAGGATACCCGTCAACAGTGTTTTGAGTTCAATGAAGCTCCAGGGTTCAGTGTTCGAAAGGAAAGCAACAAGAAAATGTGCTTGTTCGTCATATCGATATATGCACTAACCAGCTGAAGTCCCAATTCAGAAAAGAATTCATTACGACAAACTTACCGAGCTCAACCGTTTAAGCCGTGGCTCTGATTGCTGGTAGGTGATTTTAACATGTTGCTAATCTCCTGAGAATGGCAGGCGTACCAGGGCACGCTCCCTGAAGAGAGTGCTCGGGCTGGGGAGGTCTGGTTACAGGACTTCCAGCTTCTACTAGGTTCTTGCACTTGTGGCCTGTTGGGTCCCACTGTGCTTCGAACTCCATGTTGTTCCACAGTTGTGTGATGGATTATATATCTACAAAAAAGGAGAGGGTAAGTAGGGGAAACAGCAGTCTCAATCATTTGAAAGGCGCCGCACCTCAGCTAACTGCTGCGCCTGCCGTGAGAACTGCCCAGGGACTGTGATGTGTTGTGGTATATGTTTGATGTCAATGGTGTACAAGAATGATAGTAAGAAGAAATGACCTCGAAGGAGGGTTGATGTACGTAGTGACTAAGTAACTGAGTCTACTTATACACCAGGAACTCCTCGTCCCAGCAGGTGTTTGAATTCCGGCACAGTGACTTCTGCAACTGCTATGGGTGGTAACTTGCTCCAGTCGTTTACAACGCATTGAGAGAACAATTGAGCCCTAGGGCTCACATTAGCCCGTGGTTTCATCAGTTTCAGTTCGTGTCCTCAGGGGGTTGGATTACTATTGCCTCAAACACTGACCTATCAGTTACTGATTTGTTTAAAAGTTTCGATCAAGTCCCCTCTCAGAGGTCGGCGATGCAACGAGAACGAGCCAACGGCCACCAGCCGTTCTTTGTTTGACCTCGCCTACAACCCACGCATCATTCTAGTGAACCGTATTTGCACGGCTTCGAGGAACTGTTTGTCCCTAAATAGAGGAGGGGCCCACACTTGTACACAATACTCAAATTGTGATCGTGCAAAAGCTTTGTACAGTGGCAGGAGTGTGGCAGAGGCCTTTGATACTACCGTTTGGCAGAATTGAAATAAAGCCCTACTGGGCTTCAGTACAGCTGCCGCAGATTGCATTGAGGGTTTGAACGACACATGCATCTGCACACCTAAATCTACGAACATTTAGTGGCTAGGGGGTTGCTTATGTTCGTCAGAACCTGTCGTTAATGTTTTCTGACGTTTTCTCTGGATACCAGTCCCAAGAGGAAATGGAACCAAGGATTGGGATTGTAGAAATGTTATATTCCTAAACTTCCGAAATGTTGAAGGTGAGTTTGTCTAGCTTATGCTGGTACTTTAGCAATCGCAGCAGGAATCTGAAAGTAGATCTCATCACTGCAAAAGTAGCATGCGCTACAGAGCTCATAGTAAAGACTCGGGCCGGTGTGGTATTTTTCAATCTCAATAAAAGCACGACAGTAGTTAAAGAATACTTAATCCTGTAAATGTCCAAGTAAATAAGTGAAGAGGATCACTATAATCAAATAATGACGATACATGCTAAATCTCGACGGTACACTTGATTATGCCCAGTAGAGTAGAAGAGCCCTTATGTGAGAAGGAAAAGATTACCAACGGTCTAACTTTTGTGATAATCGAGGGGCTACGTCGCTACTTGATATCTGTACCTTGATGGTTCTGATAAGTATGCCATTATCATGTAACTATGTACTGAGAGTCCTCACTTACACAGGACTAGCTGGACACTGAACCTGTCCTGAGGCTAGGCACACCAACATGGGGTAAAAATGCTTCTGGTCCGTGATTTGATGATCACATCGAGCTCGAAAGAATCTATCAGGAAATGTAGAGAAAAACAAGAGGCAAGAAAATAAAACCGCCGTTGCAAAAATGTCGGTTGAATAACCGCTACAACCACTTCGGCGGGCCTCCTGCATTACACTTGATGCTGGATCCTCTACAAATTTTAGATTAGGAGCGAATAGGAACTCGGAGCACTAGAAGACCTCTGTGATGTCGTTAGCATACAGTACAAACAGTATTGCACCTAGGACTGAGCCCTGAGGTACCACACTGCAGGCCGCGGCCGTTTAAGAAGTTTTCCGTTCTAAATGTAGGTAAGCTTCAATCCACCTCACAACCTAATGATTTATCCGAAGGGCTTCCAGGTGGAGTGGAAAATACCTATGGTTAACTGATTCGAAGGCCTTCCTATAATCAGGGTAGCATAATTCGACCCACTCTCCTACATCCAACCATCCTATGACCCCATCCAAAAAAGACAGTAGAATTGTGAGACTATCTTTTTTACAAATCCATGTTGTTCGGCTGCTGTAATTTCCTGTTGGCCCAGGAATTTTATTAAGCCTATACTACGAAGGCACTCGAAGGCCTTCATGATAGCAGGCTTATTGGCCGGCAACTGGAAGCAGCTACCCAAAATCTATCATTGTTGGTTGGGACTACGGACGACGTGAACGATGTATGCCCCCCCCCCCCATTATTTCCACTCAAGGCCATATTTGGTATCCTATGACGTTGAAAAGAATTATGTTCATTTGTTTACCATAATACATGATAACCAATAATTTCTGACTATATATCAAAGATTTGATTATGGTCGTTTTTGTTTTAATCAATGACTTTGAAATTATGTCGGGCCGTTCCAACTTGCATAAAATCCTTGACCTATCGCTCCTTCAGTTCACTCAGTTATGTGCATTCAACTATAAATGACTGTTGGATTTCTTGACCCTACCAGCGGCGTGCATACAAACAATGTTGAGGCATTTTGGAGCCGTATAAAGAAATGATTGAAGAACATGCACGGATCCGTTGGTGAGATGATTTGGGATCATCTAGATGAGGTTCAATACAGATTATGGTTTAGTTTTTCATACGAGACATTTCCGGACGATATATCTACATTTCTGGACCATATAAAACAGATTTAGCCTTTGTAAATTTTTTCCATTCTTTCTTAGTCATAATTTTATACACCTATTATTATTATTAGTGTAATTATTATTGCTTTTCATATTTTTCTATTAATAATGTGGGTATTATTCCACGGCTTGAGTCTTTTTCATATATACTACTTATTAGTAGCTTAGTTATTATGGCCTAAATAGCTTAGAGGGGGCATGTATCGTTGACGTCCGCCGGGACTACTGTAGTGACAATGACTGACCGAAGAAAAGGAGCAATCCACGAGAACGTTTCCCGTTCATATTTTCTTAACAATCAACTCTAACTTCAACTTGTGTTTTACTTCACTGCTTGTTTTTTACTGAGCACGGTTTTCCTCTCAGGTGTATACATAAACTGGGTCCTATCCAAACCCACGCCACACGTGTGTCACGCTTTCGCTTTTCTACTGCATTTATTTTCTTGTATTGTTTAGTTGTCGCATCGGCACGTATTCGGTACTATATGGAATCACGATACGCCAAAAAGCTTCTACGACTACCACGAGTGTTTTTGTCTCGTGCGCTATTTGGAATCCGTAAGAAGACTTATTGACTGGCTGTAAACGTCGGTTAGCTTCACTATTTCTGCTATCGTTTATTGGAAAGGTAGCGTTTCTGAGGCATACGAGGGATTGAAAGGTTTGCTAATGCATCTTAAACGATATCGACTACTGGTCGCAATATGGCTGGATTCAGTCCATCTGGCCGCTTGGCATTGTGCTGGTCTAGGTGCCTCAGCGCTGCCTCCACCTTCTTTGCCTCTATGAATACCAGTGCCACGGGCTGCTCTGGGAAGCTTCCCGACAGGTAGGTAACGGCCTTCCTTAGTCCTTTGCGAGAACCTTCACAAAGTAGTTCTTCATTACTTCAGCCTCCTTGTTGGTTGCTGCACTAACACCTGCATCGTTTGCACAATTTCCAACAGCATCCCGGCAGTAGGCTTTAGATTGCGCGTAGTTATGGTAAACTTTGGAGTGTTGTTTGATATTACGTGCAATCGTGATTTCGTGTTAACATTGATGCTGAATCTGTACCTTGAAAGCGCGTTCTCTCGCCGCTCGGTAATGCAGGTGGCATCAACATCCTCCCATGACTGACTTTGACCACGTGTGGTACGTTCAAACTTTGATTCTGCTTTGCTGTCCAATTTTTTGCTGGTCAATATCCTTCACTATATCAAGTCCTCTTTCGGTAATTAAAAAAATCTACTATTTTCACTGAATGTTTAGTAATGCTATCCTCCCAAAAGTTTCGTCTGACATAAGACAAAGACTATATCAATGTGTCAAGATGAGGCTACCCTCAGCTAGAAGCACTCTCCGACTGAACTGTTAGTATTTATTCAGAAGCAAGCCCTGAAAATATAAGACCTAAAAGCTAGACTAAATGTTTTCGGCGACCAGCCTACAAGTTCTGATTCTATCCTCCTTCTCAAAAACTCCAACTTTGAACACGGCTCTTAAACTTTCACAGCAAGAAATATTGGATGTAGCAAAGAAACCAAACGGCAGCGAACTCTATGCCAAGAGGGTTACCTTCTAGATGCGGTGCCTAATGTCTGACACCTTTCAGAAGACACTATTGACTCCAAGTGTTGGAAGCCAACGAAACCGCCGACAACATAAGGAACTGGACGCGCGATTGGCAAGAGCCACAATTCGTCCTGTAAGAACTGAATTGAACCGAACACTAGAGAATACGTGTAGGCGTAAATAAAATCCTCTTGGCCGTATCTGACTAACCACCAAAAGCTCGCGGCGGTGCCTAGGTTCCCTGGTTGAATCGGGGTCATCCAAGCTTGCCAACGACATACTCAATCAATCACTTACCCTCAAACGCCCCTGGTTAGGTTTGAGGGGTGTCTCCTTAGATAGACGTTTGCTCGTGATACTCTCGTAGCCCAAGCCAAAAGGTCCCAAAGTTGACCCTAGAGACACCGAACCTTTTAGAAGCGCTTTCATCTCAGCAGTTCGGTTGGACTCAAAGGTTCTTAAGTCTTAACCCTCTTCCCCAGACTCTAAACCCTTAAACTAGAGTGTAGTGTGCCTCAAATCAATGTCGGCAAGCTCTGCAAACTACAGTCTCGTAAAACAAGACCGGACGCCAATCTAGGCATCCGGGAAAAACAGACAAAAGAAGCTAGAAAGCAAAAAGCAGAATAAACCCAACCCTGTATGCACATGAGCTCCACCTAACCGTAAAAGAGAGCTCCTCGGGGATTTACTCACTCTCAACAAGATGCTTTTGAACACACCTATGTATACGCGAGGCCGATAAAAGAACAGGTTTGCACGTCTTGAACGGTCGTTCCTGCGGTGCACCTTCACAGCCCACTAACTGCAGAACCGAAGCAATCTTTTGGACGAAGAAGATGACATACCGACCACCGGAGAGACTCCTAAAAAAAGCCACTCCGGTGGTGAAATAGCCTCCCAAGATAGCCCCCGGTTAACGTAAACTCAACCCGTACGTCCACCACTACTAATGTCTCTTCCGATCGCCCAAACGGTCCAGCCTTGATTCCTACCAGATCTAAAAACGTTCATGGACGCATACTTGAATGCATTTCTAGCAACTTTCTCAGTCTCCAAAGCAAAGTTTTAGTATTAAAGCAACTTACCATGGAGCAACATTCCCATGTTATCACTCCTACTGAGACTTGGCTTAACGACGACGTTCCAGACAGTAAATCTCCATTCCAGGTTATACATTGGTAAAATCAGACTCAGACCTGGGCAGAGCAGGTGGTGTTATAGTTGCACTTTCCCACCTTCGTTTCTTATTCCAGTTGACCCAATATACCCAGTAGATACTTGCACCGTGGAGACTTAGCCCACTGGTGCCAACAATTCGTAACACATGGCAGGAGGTTGATTCTGCGTAACACGAACCGAGGTTTTGGTGCCAATAGCACGGTCAGAATGCCTCTAATAAAACCCTGCTGAGGATGTTGAACCAACTGGTAAACGCGGCCCAGAACGAACGCTCACAACGCACGGGTAGGAGACACCTCGGAAAACAGATTCTACGTGTAAGGGAAATTAAAAACAACCATCAACCAAAAGGTTCAGTGAGACATACACACTACTCACTCAATCCAAAATGGCGGCGACCTGCTAACAGTGCAATTTATGGTGGCGTTCAGTCGCTTTGCAACCGTTGCATACACATTCTAATCCATTGTGTTCACAGCAAAAAGCGTAGATCTCCGAAAAGACTCCTGTGCAATTCTGGTGAACCCGCTCTTCACATACTTCTCTCATGATACCCCTTACCACTTTTAACTCACGCTTCGTCCGTTATCTCTTGAACTGCTGCCCGACATATTTGATTTTCGCGTGGTCAGAGAACGTCGGCGACCTGTTGCCTCTCTCTGGACATCACATTTGGCTCCAGCATGCTTCTGTGCCTTTGGTATTTCAGACGCTGCGAGTTGCTCTTCCCTATCTGTCCAGTGACCATTCTGGTTGCCAGTCGTTGTACCGTCTCTAGTCACTCCATATCTATGCGAAAGTATGGGGTCTAAGCTTGCACGCAGTATTCCAGCAGTGGACAAACCATTGCCTTATACAGCGGAATGAACACTTCCGGCTTCCTGCATGTAACTGTGGTCCACAGCCTGAAGAGTACTCCTCTGATATTGTCTTGTAGGGCGGAAGTCCTTTGTAACAATTAGTACTAGGTCCTTTACCTCCGTCGCGCCACGTAGCGCTGCGTCCCCAGTTGAGTCTGCATTGCTCGTCAGTAACTTACACTTGGCAAGAACCAGCGGTAAATCCCATCGAGCTGACTAGCTGCGAACTGCATCTAGGTCCTGGGTTAAATTCTCACCCGCTATCTTCACATCGTCTGCAAAGATGAAGCATGGGTTGTGCAATTCAACATGTTAGTGCCGACCTCAATCTAAAAAGCCCTCTACGGGCACGGTGCGCCGCTGCGGCACACTGTTCTGCCCATTTGTAGTCTGCTGTCACTATGATTCCTAAATCTCTAGCTTTCTGGGTCGTTCCTAGTGAAAGACCGCCATGACTACTCCCCACTATCAGCCCCTCGTCTCGAGTGTTCGAGACATGGCTCTTTTCTATGTTGAGAGGCAGATCCCATGTACTTGACCACTTCTCCTATGTCCGTTTCTATCTCCGCTCTCCCATTTGATCCTATCACCTTGAGTCTTCTGCAAGTTTATAGCTAGGCGAGTCTAGGCGTTCAGGTGGATCATTGATGTAGAACAAGAGTAGGAGTGGACCTAGAACTGATCCCTGAGGAACACCACTAGCAATAGTTTCCATTGGCGAGTTCGCTTCTCCGACCCGAACGTGGAAGATCCGATCGGTCAGGAAAGCTGTTAGCCACTTGTGGATGTTACCCCTTATCCCTGGAGCATCTATCTTGGCCCAAAGGAAGCGATGGCATACTAAGTCAAATGCTTTGCTAAAGTCCAGATAGCATACTCCCACTTCCTTACCCTCATCCAGTCTCGCTGTGACTTCCTTTCAGGAACCCATACTGTGCCGCAATCAGCGATTGGTGCTGAGTGAGGTATTCACATAAGTGGGTTCTGATAATTCTCTCAAGCGCTTTGCACAAAATGCTTGTGAGAGTAACTGGACGATAGTTTCCCACCGTTTGTCTCGGGCCTCCCTTTTGTATGGTGACCACAGTTGCCGAATTCCAGTCTTGTGGGATCCTGCTCTGCTCTAGAGTTCTGTTGGAGGTAAACAGATTCAAATTAAAGGAGAACGCCAGCGTATGTGCGCGGGTAACTACCAGGCATAACGTAAATAAAGCACCTGGTCCAGACGGGACTCATCCAACTATCCTTAAACCACTAACTGATTTCCACGCGAGACCGGCAAACCTACTCTTCTAAGCATCAAAAGCGGACGGGGTTCTACCAGCAGACAGCCACTGTGGTAGAACTTCACAAGAGTGGGCAGAAGTCCGACATAAGATACTGCAGAGCAGTAAGCCCAACCGGCATCCTATACAAATGCATGGAGAAGCCGATTATGGAGCACGCATGTAAGCATACTCTGCGTTATGCTCTCCTAAGTGCGACACAGCATAGATTCTAAAAGCATAGGACATGGATCACTAACCTTCTGTGCTAGCTGAATGAAGTCACGAAAAGGCTAGATGAGGGCCGAACCACTGAGGTTTACTACCTCGATTTTGGTAAATCTTTTGATCCTGTGAACTAGGTTGCTTCTTCACTTGTTCACTTGTTTGAGATAGAAGGGAATCAACACAGATGGTTAACCAAATTTATAGAACCTACGCAGTGAGGGTAGAGGAGACTAGGTCTCTGGTCATTCTATAATCAGTGGAAAGCCCGAAGGTTCGGTTCTCGAACGGTTACTTTTGGTAAATAATTGGGGAGGAAACGATACGAATATTTGATTGAAGGGTATGTAGTTAACAGGGTAAGACGGTGGAGGGAAGTTACGGAAGGTGAGATGAGATGGAGAAATTATAGACGATAGCCCTGAACGCATAGTGAGGTATGGCGTTATGGTAGGGAGATTTATTTTAAGTTGACTTGGTATCTTTCTGATCCCATGCTGAAAAAAAGACATTTGCTTTCGGTAATGATGCTCATGGGCCCTGTTATTCGGACGTAATGATTCCGTATACTATTAGGATTCTCACTCAGACGATGGGTAGAGTGGGTTCGGCGATTAAGTGGGGCGGAGTTTCATTCTGTTCTCCGTAGTGATCCTAACAGCTACCTTAGTACATGAGGATCCGGGGGGAGTGGCCAAGTTGGGATAATTTGATACTCGTCCCGACGAAGGAGGGGGTGTTGGCAGATCCATATGTGGACGTTCTCTTGTGGGCTACTATGGTGTTGAATCAACAGATGCTGATTTTTGGTTCAAAAACAGAATTACTAACATTTACAACAGATCTTCACAAACGAAAGATGCGAGAGCTCCGCTGTCTTAGAAGGCGTTGACGATCACTGAAAATTTTGGTTCTCCCACCAAAACTGGTATCACGCCTCAGTTCACATACCCCGCAGTAGGTAGTCTGTGATAAGATTTTTGACATGCGCTTTAACCGGGTTTGAGTGCAGAAGCTTATGATGTGGATTATTACAGTTCTTCTCGGGACAGCGGATATGAAGACAACAAGCTGAGGCTTGCGGAAAGTTGACATCGTCAGGACTACTCTACCGCACGGTCTGGGCGGACAACAAATACAGAAAATTCAGAAAGCGCAGAGACACTTTATTTCTACGGAAACTGTGGTTCTACAGTATAGGTTAACCAATCAATAAACAAAAATTTCAAAAAGACACCACTAGGTTACAGTGCATAGACAATTTCAAACGAAGCGATAGAGAATGACGTGTGAAATTGTGATACAGCCCAACCAAAATAGAAGTGTACAACTATAAACACAGAAATTCAGAACAGCGGTAAGAAGTAACTGAAAAAAGAATCGTTCATCTTTGGTAATCTGCCATTTGGAATAAAATATTCAGTGAAGCGCAACCAATGGATACTGCTATTTATAATCAGATTATTTAAATATTTACACTAGTCAAATTGCAAATGCTGAAACAATTAAATCATCTTTGCAAGAATTTACAGTAGTCATTGCCATAAAAAAGACCCTTGGCACAAATGAATACACATACATCTCCCAATTCTCTTTCTCCGTCAGACTGATAAGTTTCATTTGCTCTTGTAACTCATTCTATTGCCATGTACCTTGGCAGTGGGCTCAGAATCTTATCTAGGGCGCTGCTTTAAATGAAGTATGCCGAAAATCCAAATCTGTCCATGGCATCAGCACCAACTCGTAACTTATTTACGTAAACAGATAAGCTCTCCGCGTCGGTCTGAACCTGACCTGGAACAGTTATCTCTTGTAACATAGATTAAAATATCATATGACGACGACCAAACAACTCCCTCAAGATATTCCTTGCCATTTTGTACCATTCTGAAGCAGGATACACCCAACATCCTTGTATGACATCCTTAGCCCTATCACAACAATAATGGTCAAGATCAGCAAGTCGCCTTCCATAATCTTTAACTCTATTCTCCACCTGTTCATCAAACCAGCGAGAGAAATTGATATACTGACTCGGCGACCCGTCAAAGCGAGACAATTCACATCTAAACAAGTCAAAACGAAGCAGTAACTGATCAATGTCGAAGCCTGTCATATCTGAACTTGGCTTTTGATAAGAAGTATTCGGTTAGAAATCCCAAGGATACCTGAGCGTCGGTGAGGTAGGCGACAATGAACAATTTGGCTCCAGCAATGGTTTGGGGTGTGGCCGTATTCACCGTTTTCAGTACATGCATCTATAAGCACTGGCTTATCGATACCCTGAGTTAATACGCATATGTCGAAAACGAACGTTCGTACGAAAACAGAACGAGAAGATTCACGAAACGGAGGATGGGTTGTATTGTTATGACCTGCAGAGCAAGAGATACGGAAGCGTGAACAAGTGTGCGGAAAGTGAAAGCAAACACGTGCTGACCAAAGAGGTGGCCTTGGTGTGGTAAAACAATGAGATACACAGGAGGAAGGGTACATGTAGAATGGGAGTTGGTTGGTCAGTACAGAGCCCCCTCTCCTCCATGAAGGCTATGGAAAACCTTCGACCAGGGTGCATGCATTTTTTACCGAGGTTTTCCTGTCAAAAATATTAGATTGCTCAGTGGTTTGTCACGCAAATATTCGGAATCAATTGTCAAAATAGTTTTGTTTGCTGCAGAAGAGGTTGGTGGTCCACGAAATTAATGTGAAGAAATGAAAATGTCTTGGAAAAATGTTTGCAGGTCCGTTGTCTTTTCGCTACTTGCCCCGTTTTGGCTTGTCTTTAGAGAAAATATCGGAGGACAGTCGCAGCTCGGCAAGAGCCAGTGAAAAGCTGACGGGACTGTCAGAAAAAGGTTTTCGATTGTACGTCACCCAATTCGCACTTGAGTGACGCGTAGCCGAACCGATACAAATCTCAAATTAAAAGCGCGACAACCAATTCGCACTTCAGTCCTAATATTTTCTAAAGAATCAAAATGACCCCACTGTACGACAACCAATTCGCACTTCAGTGACGCGTAGCCGAACCGATACGAATCCCGAAGTAAAAACACAATTGATTCGCAATGTTCTATCGGTGTACTGAATTAACGAAATTCATTACAAATGTACAATAAAGCAAACCTCAAATATGCAGCCGAGAGCACTCAAGCAAGCGGCCAAATAAGATTTCCAGACAGTGGCAAACAGTCACTCACGTTCTCTGACCATGCAAAATTCAAATGTGCCGGGCATTGAATTATAACAGATAAATAATGATGTATGGTGTTTGTGATCGAGAAATGTCAATATAGGAGCAACAAACAGATAAAGTTATTTCACCACAAATCATTATGGGTTTTGAAGGATTTTCAAAAATTGAGCATAAAATACATCGTTACCCCTAGTGTGCTTTAGTGGTGAGAGGGTTGGGAACATGCCAATCTTCTTTCCTACTGCGTTCTCCTGGTCGAATTTTTCTTCACGTGTTTTGATGTCTCTGCGTTTCTTGGCCAGAGGTTTCCTCCTGAGCTTTGAATGCAAAGCATGGAAGAGAACGGAAGAAAGAAAGTCGAGCAGCCATTATCGGAGCTGATCGGTGAGGCGAATACAAACAATAACAAAAGGGCAGGGGTTTTGTGTTTTGTTTTTTGAGGTTTTGGGATGCATTTATAGATACACAGGTGACAGAAAAAAATATCGCAGACTAAATAATTCTTTACGGTGCTTACTGTAAAGACGTGATACAAGAGAAAACACACAGGTAACTCAAGAACTCTCATGCTCCTAGCGATCCCATGGGGTGGGTCGGGTTGAGATGCCTGCTCCAAGAGTGTCGCGGGGTTTACCGGGGTAGAGGTAGCAGGACTTGTTGGGACGGGAGTTGCGGGTTGCGCAACGGTTGGAGGGCGATTAGTGAAAGGAACAGCTTCCTCCAAGTGCGCAGGTATGAGTCGGTCAATATTGACGGTCTCACGTTTATCGTTGC
>UZAN01000199.1:0-12896 GCA_900618425.1 Echinostoma caproni | reverse complement strand
TGGAGGGCGATTCATTTAGCTATCAATTTGATTTGAAAGTGTCCGACTACACAAAGATCTTTGTTGTCCCGTTTAGCTGCGATTTACGACCCGCTGGGGTTGATCAGTCCCTTCATTCTGCCCCTAAAGTTATGGTTTCCAGAATTATGTAAAGAAAAGGTTGGGATGAACCGATCTCGATTGATGGCTCTAGGTGGCGACAGTGCAGCACGGTTTTGGATAAGCTGAAAAATGTCTATTTGCCTAGATGGCACTCAAGTGAAAGCACCGAGCCAACTTCAGAAATGGAACTTCATTTGTTCAGTGACGCATCGGAAAGGGGCTACGGGGCTGCGGCCTATTTTCGTTTCTTCGGTATAAATGCACCATCGAGGTGTGTCCTGGTAATGGCTAAGTCTCGAGTATCACCCTTGAAGTTTGTTACTATACCTCGGCTGGAGCTATCAGCCGCTATGCTGGCTACGCAGTTAGCTCGAACGATACAAAGCGAAATTGAAATAACGCTGAGATGGACAGTGTACTGGTCTGACTCTGCATCGGTCTTATACTATATCCGAATTAATAAAAGCCGCTTCTCTGTCTTTGTCGCTAATTGCGTGACTAGGATACGAAACATTTCATCGCCAGAGCAATGGAGGCATGTACCGGGTAAGAATAATCCCGTTAACTTGGCGTCAAGAGGTAGGGTCTCCCAGGGTAATGAGCAAATGCGCTGGTTCTTTGGACCTACGTTTCTGATTAAAGCAGGTTATGTTGATGACTGTATAGGTCCTCATACAGAACCCTTAAAAGAAATCTTAGAAATCAAGAACGAAACGTTCATTGCTTCGATTAGTCAAACCATCAGCCCGCAGTATTTTGAGAGGTTCTCGTCGTGGTTTGCGCTATTGAAATGGGTAGCATGGATGTTAAGGTATACAGTGCACCCGGGCAACCAGCAAACGGTGCCTTTGCCCTTTGAGCGCGTCGTTCACAGTGAGCATGCCTTTGCTCATGTCGGGGTTGAGTTCTTTGGCCCTATTTACGTTGGACAAGGGAGATCAGAACAAAAGCGTTACGGGTGTTTTTTACCTGTTTGAACTTCAGGGCTGTTCACATTGAGGTGATCTATTACCTTTCATCGGACGCCTTTCTGCAAGCATTGGTACGTTTTACGGCCAGACGAGGGAAGCCCAGAGTGAATTTTAGTGATAATGGGGCCAACTTTATGGGAGTTTACAACGAGCTTCGCGCTACTCTCAACATTCTCGCAGAAGGCCAAGGGATTTATGTTAGAGCGGGAGATCGAGTGGCGTTTTGGCCCTGCCGAGGCCAGCCACTGGCGAGGTGTATAGGAGAGAATGATTCGCTCGGTGGGCCGAATCCTGCGCGCAGTCACTGAGGGTCAAACCTTTACAGACGAAAGCTTGTTGACCTTCCTTTCCGAAGTAGAGCGAATCTTGAACGATTGGCCGTTGGTACTCTTGACCGACGATCCCAAAGCCCCAGATGCATTGACCCCGAACAAGTTGATACTGCTCAGAGATAACCAAACTCCCATAGATTTTTGTGACTTTCCAAAGTCATGTGTAAGGTTTTGGAGGCGGGTGCAACTACTGGCCAATTCGTTTTGGAAACTCTGGAAATCTGAGTACTTGTGCGTGCTCCAAGAGAGACAGAAGTGGTTCGCGAGAACGCGAGAGTTAAAAGTTGGTGATGTGGTCTTGGTGACAGATGAACGGGTCCATAGAAATCAATGGCCGTCGGGAGTCGTTTGTGAAGTTTTCCCAGGTACGGATGGTCTGTCCCGGGAGATATTAGTGAGGACATCTCGGAGTGTTTTGAGACGGGATGTTCGGAAACTTTGCTATTTAGAACTTTCGGATTAAGATCGAGGTATATGTCGACATGGTTGCACTTGTATATAGCGTTCATCTTGCAACCACGTCATGATGTATTTATATAAAGAAGCTATTATTTATTTATCAAATCCATATGTGTGCGCGTGTGGAAATGTATCATTTATAACTATTGCGATTGACACCAGTCAGTTTTGGGATACGCACGCAATCAGCGTTGTGTCCGTTTATAAAACGGGTCTTGGGGATGCGTACATTTTTGTCACCTAGATGTGGTGACTTTATATATTTGGGTTCGTGTGAGGATCGTCTGTGCAACTGTGGTAACAAGCCAAAGGCGTCGAGTGTCATTGGATCTTTATAGTGTATCTGTTTCATTGGATTTATTGATTCGTAATATGATATAGCGAATTATACCTGTTAGATCTCATCTGACTTATGGTTGGTCTTATGTTCTCTATTAGTGCTGCCGCATCGTTGGTAACCGAGATTCCCATACCGCTAGGTCCAGATAAGGTTCCGGGTTTGTTGAACTCGTACTACGTGGTCAGTATGCAGTGAGTGAAAAATACCTTGAATAGATTGTCAATGATCTATCGGCATTAACAAAAAGTGACATTCCGAAACACATACTGGGAGTGTTTTCATTCTTTGTGTTAGTCCGGTAGCGATCAAATTCTTATGTCGTCCTTATCGTCTGTAGCCTGGCGCTTGGCGTTCCTTGCGTTGGGTACCGGGGTCTTGTCTAATGACGAGCTGGGTTTTTACCTGGCACTAATATCACTGTCTGAGGCAATGATCGCAGGCCCAAAAAAAAGAGATATTCAAGGAGATGCGATCCCCACGGTGTACGAATGGAGTAGGATGTCATCGCAGTCATCAGCCGTTACAGTCGTCCGACAAAATTCACCAAGATGATTGATCTATACTCTTGCACTGACCAAATAGAACGGTTCCAGTACCACGCTATCGCTTGCCGCCGGTTGAGG
Organism: Echinostoma caproni; assembly: GCA_900618425.1. Lineage (NCBI taxonomy): Eukaryota > Metazoa > Platyhelminthes > Trematoda > Plagiorchiida > Echinostomatidae > Echinostoma > Echinostoma caproni. Next base: position 10,069 of record UZAN01000199.1, on the reverse strand, counting down.
CGTTCGGTGTGAATAAGCTCCATTACCAACGGTGAACAGCATTAGAGTTACAGGTTTGTGATTCACAATACAGCATGTTTTAAAGCTGACGCGAACGTTTCTGTCGCATGCTTTGCGCGAAAAATGGATTGTTCGGTATACATCTAAGGATGTTGAATCCAAAGGCACCCAAGTCGGCATGACATTGCTTTTTGGATGTCCACCCTCCAGTTATGGTAGCAAAGGTTGCACAGTACGAGCCTCAACTATGAATTCCCCATGAGCGATTAGGTTCCAATAACCGATGGTGTATATTCTCTTGCATCGAGTTCCTGTTTACACCTTGTGATGAGAATAGTAGGTTGTTGTTTTCAGAAGGGCGATCAATTTATATTGATTAGTGGTAATAAAAGCAAGAACTTTCGGCGCAGAGTGTAACGGCGGCCAATGCACCGTTGATGAATTGAAAGGATTTCTCTCTTTCTTCCTTTTTACTGCTTAATTCTTACAATTTCTACTCCTTATCGTCTGTAACTTTATGTTTGTTTAAATGTATCAATTTCACATTTATTGACGTTGGACCGGACATATTGCTTTGTCAGCTCGGTTGAGCCTTCTCCTTGTTCCTGTTGATTCCTGCGTTCTGCTTGGGTGAGCATACATCCAAGTATGTTTTACATTTTTTGTATTATTTGGTTATGACCTTTTATAGATACCGTATAAATTACCGTGGTCTATTTGTTGAATTTGTGTGCTCACTTCTCGTTCGTATTGGGTTCATTCGATCAAGATCGTTCGTTGAGACAGTTAAAAATCGTTCGTTCCTGTTCCGGATCGGTCGTTATGGTGTTGACCAAGCTTGTTCGTATCAGATCACGAAATTAAGTTTACTCATACGCGTATTGGAATTACAAACTCAGGCAGGCGTAACATGGCCCTCAAACCACTGCTTCTCAATCACCTGCTGCCTACATAGTTTTAGGCAACTGAAGCAGCCAAATATGGTTCTTTGATTCGTGCTGAGCATTTCTCCTACCGCAATTTTATTCTGCAACGAAACAAAGAGGCAACGCGCCGCAACTGTTGTGATCATCACTAGGCAGGCATCAACAATCCGACTCTCCTGCGAAAGTTGCTAAAGAAGAAGGATTTTACCTTTGCCGTGACACTATAGTCCGGCACAAAGGAAGTGTTCGGTGTTGACACAGAAAGCACGGAATCTGTCATTTCTACTGCAGGACTTCATCCAATCTGTCCCCAAACAGAAATCCGTCCGACATCCGCGTAAATCTTCGGTGTGACTGTACACAATTTGCGATTTGATGGGTGAGGTTTTGCTGATGATACATTTCACAGAAAAGCGCCTTGTTCCCATTCGATTCCTAATTGCCGAAAACAGTCCGTACATACCTGGCCTAACCGCCATTCGCGCATTGAACCATTCTGTCGCTCCATACTCACCCAAGTCCCATCCAGTACACGGGGAACGCTAATCGTGATCGTGATCAAAAGTGACTGCAAAACACCACGAATTTGTGGAGATTACCAGTTAACTCTCAACCCACGGGTAAGAAAGTGGGCGACTACCACCATGGAACCGGAAGGTTTCACGAAAGCATTGAACAACAGCATATGCTCCTCGATTATTAACTTGGCTTATGCGTACCTCCAGATTTCCCCCGCTCCAGCCTACCGGAAATTCACCACCATTGTCACACCGTGGGGATTATATTAATACAACTTCCTACCGTTCGACTCCACACATCTTCAGGTATCTTCCAGGCGGCTATTGACGAAGTCATTCACGGACTCGATGGTGTTCTGCCATATCAAAACGACTTCATTGTGTTTGCTACAACGAAGACCGAGTATAGCGATAGACTTCTTAAATTACTGGAACCCTTCGCTCAAAAGAATGTGACAATGGTGGCCTCCAAATGCATGATCAGTTCGCCGGAATTGGAATTCTTGGGTTTCTCATTTGATGCAAAAAGCTACCATCCTGATTCGAGCGGCTTCCGTCCATTGACTGAATTCGAATCAACGAGAGTTCAACACCAACTCTGGTCCATCACGGGATGTCTCCATTACTATCCACCTTTCATCCCAAACTTTGCCCCAAAAGCTCAACCACTGCTCGCTGCTCAGTAGATTGCAAAATAGAAATGGACGGCCAAGTGTGAATAAATTCTGCGCGAAATCATTCAAATGATAAGGGACTGGCCAGTAACTGCCTCGTTCTCTCCGACGACAATTCCATCTTTGATTACCGACGCATTAGATATTGGCATTGGCGCAGTACTCGAACAGGACGGATGTCCGATTGTTTGCATCTCTCGTCGATTAAACACGACAGAACGAGGATATTCGCAGACGCAGAAAGAAGCATTGGCTGTATATTGTGCTGTCCGATGCCTGCAACAATACCTGTTTGGACTGCGTTTTGCCTTCGTAACTAATCATTGTACCCTAAAGTACCTGCTTAGTCCACAAAAGTCCATTTCCAATCCCACAGCGGCGATGATTCAGTAATAGAGCATTGCATTAGCTGCCTACGACCACGACATTGTATGAGGGTATTGTTATTTTACCTAGCCTGCTCTGATCGTGCATTATCTGCATGTCTCTCGTTGTAATCCGAAGCGGAAGTTCCCAGACTTTTATGAGCACCGTGAGGAAATCAGTGTCCAGTCTGACTGAGTTCTATGCCGCAACGATCGACTGATCATTCCACGTCCAATACGCAGGACAGTTCTAGAAGATCTGCACAAGGGCCACTTAGGGGTGAAGAAAATGAAGTCGTACGCACAACAGATGTGCTGGTGGCCTGGCCTATATGAAGATACTGGTCGAATCTCTAACAACTACAAAGCGTGCCTACAAAAGTAGAGATAAAAACGGAAGAATTGAGCATCATGACCAGAAAGCTGTGGCAGCTCGTGCACACCAACTTCTATGGACCATTTTAGGTCATTATCACGCACTAGTATTCATTGATTCGTACTCAAACTGGCCAGAAGTTTTTCTAACCAGCACACCGACTACATCGTTTTTGATGATGGTTCTACTAAAGTGTTTCTGTCGAGATGTTCCACAAGTGTTGATGATCGACAATGGATTGCAATTCTGCTCTGCGGAGTTGTAAACTTGGCTAGACAGTATGGGCTGCCAACATCTGCGCACAGCACCACGTCACCCCTGATCGAACGGTGCAGCGGAAAATTTGGTGAAAACGGTGAACAGTGCTATTGCTTCTGCAAGCCCAAGGAACATTTCAGAGGTGGAAATGCTTCTTGACAACTTCTTGCTGCAAAACCAAAATGCCGCACATGCCACCATCAAAGAGAGCCCAGCAAAACTGCTCAGAGCCAGACATTTACGGTCCTCACTGCAATGCGTGGATCCAAATTAAATCGTGTATTTTTGAGGAAACGATCTGAGGCCATCAAAAGAAAGCGTTATTCGTAAGATTGGCCAAGCAATGGTTAGGATCCCAGACCTGATGCGGCTATTCCCCGACGTCGCATAGATCAGATTCCTTTAAATGGATCACCTACTTCGGATAATAATAATAATAATCATGTATATTTTACGAAACCCGTGAGGCATACACAAGGCATGATCATATGTTCAAAATAATCATATGTACAATGAAAGCACAGGTAGATAGCTAAAATACTTGGAAGACGTACATACTGGAGATGGTAGGGGAGCAGAACGAAAACGCTGTGCCGGAACACAAAGCGGACGAGGTCACAAAAGTTGGTGTGGAGGATAGAAGAATGTGCTGTATAATTATATCAATCAAAATTGAAGTAACTGTTACCCAGTTACCGTGGGGAAACGGAGTGCGCCTCTAATGGGAGAAGATACGGAGAGAACAACATGTCGGACAATAGACGGGGAAAAGGGAGTCACGAATAAATAGGAGGGAGTACAGCGAGTTCATACGTTTGCCGGAATTCGGACGCATGCAGACAAAACCGTAGAAACAGCCATGCCCAGCATCTACTGCCAGGGCAAAAATTTTCCACTGTGGGTTTAAACCTCAAGACTTTGACAGGTCCAAGCCAAACGTATCTGTAACAAAAGAGTCATACTGAACAGTCGGGGGCAATACCCAGCTGAGAAGGGATAAGGGAAGGGACAGCATGTCACAAATCAATGGGCAAAGTGGAATAATAGGGATGGTATAAGCCTGTATATATACTTTTATATGTACAGCTAGGTAAGTACAAGTAAAAACAAATATAAAACCGGAAAACATGTAGGGAAGTATACCACGAAGTTGGGCATAATCACTCAGGCGAAATCGAAGTGAAGAATACTACTCCTAATGAATAAGTGATCTAGGATTATGTATGAAGGCGGAATGTGTTCCATAGATACAGCTTTGAAGCTGAATCGCTGTACTGAGAGAGGTTTGATTCAGAAATTGGTCACAGCTACCTGGTTTGCATGTGCCACGAAGTTTAGTCGAATGACTCGAGCGAAACGTGGTGAGTATTAGTTCTGCTAGTGAATAAGTGGTCACGATACTTCTAGGAGTATGTACCAAGATGGAAAGGGTTCCACAGATACAGCTTTGAAGCTGAATCGCTGTACTGATAGAGATTCTGTTTTAGAAAGTGGTCACAGCTACCTGGTTTGCATGTGCCACGAAGTTCAGTCAAATGATTCGAGCGAAAACGAGGTGAGGAGTAATTCAAGTAATTATTAGGTGAATAAAGACCCTGCCGAAGATATTGAAGGAAGCCCGCCTTTTGTGATACGTCGTTAACAACTACAGGAAATCAAAGACCGTAGCCCTTTGCTACGGGAACGTATACCGACGAGAATATTCCACTAGCACTCCCACGACCAAGCAGAAGAGCAAGCCAAATCGACGAGACTCTTTTGATGGAGGATTGTTGTGATGATCTGAGGCAACAAGATGATACTTTCCCTAGAGCGGTCCGTTGCAGTTTTTGGACAACTGCTATCAATCAAACCTCTCGTCAACAACCTGACGTCAACAACGCGCGTACTTTTCAATGCCTTCTGATTTCATACCGTAGGCAGGTCGTAGCAGCCAATCAGAGATCGTGCGGCCCAGACAGAAGCAGAACGATGCAAGCAATACTGGAACGTAATTGATAGAAGCCCAGCTAACCCATGAGCTTACTTCGTACATATTATGTAACCCCGTTATTTCTTACAATAAACGAACTACCATCCCTCTAGCCTTTGCCTCGCGCCTAAGTTACGTGGAATATTGTGTGCTTGTGCCAGTGTGGTCCAGTGCTTACGTGCTCCAGTCCGTGGTTGCTCATCCCTGATTCGCATTCTGTGATTCGTCTTGTGTGGTTCGTATTCAGATTTCAGTGCGCATCAATACTACCTCAAACACTACGAGCTCTCTACCAACTGAAGCGATCATTGAGCTGCAGAAGGCCGGAGGTTGTGCTATCGCTGTAAAGAGCCTTCGTGCGTCCTCGGGCTGAAGTGTTTTGTCCAAGTCTGGAGCTCATATCTAGTACTCGAGAAGTCGCAGTGAAACTAGATGGTTTCCCGGAACAAGATGCCTTAGATATGAGGGTAGGCTGGAGAGGCTGGACTTTTCCCTTCTGGTGAGGAGAAGAAAGAGGCAAGACCTGATTGAGGTGTTCAAACTCATAAAGGGTTTAGACAACATTGGGGAATAAGGGAAACCACTACTACCTCCCTTCAAGATCCCAACTTTAAGAGGAAAAGACCTTAAGTTAGCTAATGTCAGGGTATCCACCCACCTAAGGCAACAATCGTTTGCTATAAGGGTGGTGAACAACTGGAATAGACTACCCAATGAAGTAGTCAATTCCAGTTCGGTGAGGGATTTTAAGATCGCCTGAACTCTGCGTGGCAAGGCCCTTTTACTTAGGAAACCGCCTGAGCAACTCGATTGTCCGACAGCTCTACCCCCTCCTTTCTCTACCCACGCTACTCTTCACCTCGATCTCCGACTTATTCCCACTCCACATTTCCCTCGTTATTCAATAATGGTATTTTTAATTCCCATATTAATTAAATTCTCATTTCCTCACCCACCTTATTATTGGATCGATAATCCTACTACTAGAACTCTCCAACCTGTTAGACAGGGGTTGTAATTTGGTCGATACCGGCGTCAGGGTCTACTGCCCTGATGTATAAGGCGTTTTCGGAATTTGGCACTTGGACGGAGTGACCATAGAGTGTTTCACCATCCCAGGCGCGATAGACGTTCCACCACCGAAGCTGACAAGGGCTTATAATAGAATCTATGAACAAAGCATGCTCGAGGCTACTGGAAGTCTGGAATGAAACGTGCCATACAAAAGTGTTAAGTGGGCTTGGTAGCTCTTCAAGGAGGAGCTGGGGTGGCTCACTGAAGAATTTGCACCATGCAGAACTCTTAGGAAAAAGGAAAGGCCGACCTAGTGGACGAGCCGGACCACCAAGGCACAGCAATTCAAAAAGCAAGCGTGATTGCGATTTAAAAGAAAACGGAGCCATAGGTGCCTGTTACAATAAAAGGGGAAGAGTGAAAGAGTCAAACGAGTACAGATGGTTTGCCGACTTCAGTTTGGACGAAGACTGCCAAAAGAGCCATGGGCTGCCCTAAGGCATACTATAACTATGCTCAGTCTAGTGCAGCTACCAGAGTGGCGGTTGGATGCATTAGGAACTCTCGGGGCCAGCACGCCTTGGCGAACTTCGAGGAAGCCGAAGAGATGCGTAGATTTTTCGTAAGTGTTCACGTGCCAGACCTAGGTAAACCGCTTGGAAGGATACTGATTAACCAAGTCCTCGTAATGGATGACTTACTCGTAATACCGGATGAAATTAGGGATATAGTGCAAAGTCTAAATGTGCACAAGACCGCAGGTCCGGATGGAATTCATCCCGCCATCCTTATTCCATTGCTGAGATTGTGGCAAGACATCTCACGGAGCTGTTCAATTGGTCACTCCGTACTGCGCCGCTGCCCAGAGATTGGATGATGGCAATAGTTGTCCCCGTACACAAAGGGGCAGGAGAGCACAGCCAGCAAATTATCGGCCAGTGAGCCTAATGTCCGTTGTGCTAAAGGTATTTGAAAGGGTTATTAGGAACAAAAAGGCCAAACACCTTACGAGAAAAAGATTAACAACCGATAAGCAGGCACGCTTCGTTGAAATCAAATCCTGCTTGATCAACCTGCTGTCGTACCTGGATGAAGTCACGAGCCGACTTGATAAGTGAGAGAGTCTCGAGGTACACCACTTGGGTTTCAGGAGAGCTTTCGACTCGGTTAACTATCGCTTCCTCCTACACAATTTGGAGTGTTTTATGGTTACTCCGGGGGTGGCAGATTGGTTGAGAGCCTACCTGCGAAACGGGAAGTTCGGCGTCGGAGAAGGTGACGGAAAATCAGGGTCTGCTGAAGCCTGCAGTGGGGTTCTTCAAGGTTCGATGCTTGGTCCCATGCTATTCCTCGTTATACATCAATGATATGGTCCGTGGTCGGCAACCGTCACTCTGCTTGTTTGCGAACGACGTTTAAAACGTAGACAGGCCAGATGTGCCACAATTGCAAGAGGATCTGAACAAGATCCATGAGTGGACAGTTCAATAGGAACTCTGAACGTAGGCAAGCGCCATCAGTTGCTGTCAGTCGGTACCAATAAGGATCGGCAAAGTGCAAACACGAGTAGCTGTCTACCTCTAACGAGGGGCGACGACATTAGAGACTTGGGTATCATCATAGATGAGATCTTCCAACCGACGTCTCAGTGTCTGGCAGCTGCGGCGAAAGGTAATATGGCACTTTATCAACTCCTGAGGGTTGTAGCCTTTCGAGAAGAAAAAGTGATGATTCCGCTATACAAGACCCTTGTGAGAGTACTGCGTTCAGGCCTGGGTGCCTTATTTGGTGAACGACCTCAAGGATCTGGAGGCGGTACAAAGAAGGTTCACTAGGGTTACAGAAGGCATGAGAGGTTTTGTATATAGCGAGGAGCTCAGGAGGTAAAACCTGTTTTTCCTCAAGAGAAGGAGAATACAAGGGGTCATCATGAAGACTTTCAAGCAAATGACCGGCGCTTTGGTAACGGAAACACCGCTGCTGCACATATACCATAACACCAACTATAGGGGCAACCGGTGCAAATTAGAAAAGTCCAGGGGAACAAGGAATATCAGATCCCAGTTCTTTTCGTATCGGGTGATCAATGCCTGGAACCGATTAACACAGAAAGCGGTTAAGGCTCGTAGCCTTGGGACTTTTAAGTGCCGGCTGGACGAGGCATGGTCGGTTTATTTCCCAACAATGAATAGGATTAACAAGCTGGGACCACTGCACTTAAATCCCCTGTAGAATACCCTGGGTTATGTTTATAAAATTCGTGTTCTTTATGCAGTCATCCCTTTCCCCCCACACTTCAAGACAGATAGACGAGATGAGAATATCAAGCTGTCGTGACAAAGTGAGACAGAGGCTCACAGTGCAAGAAACTGAACTCAATTTGGGTCGATCCACAAGTCTTGGGACCTGACCTGACCTGACGAGAGTGTGAGGTCAACATCCAACTCTCCTGACGTTTTTAATCGCAACATTGAAGAAAAGTCATCTTCCTCTTCCACCTGTCGCAGCATCGGGGGATCGTTGGAGCCTAGCGCTGCAAGAAGCTGAAATTACTGGCACACCGTCGTCAACCTCCTGGAACTGAACTGAACTCGGGTCTTACACCCGAGGGCACCCCAATAAGAAGCGGCCCGAGCAAACTAAGGCTCATGTCCCCTGATGTGGCTGTCTGGTATGCAAATGCCTGCAGCCTCCGGGGCAAATTGAGGGAGCTGAAATACAGGTCAGCAGAGGCATATATCAGTGCTGTCACTGAGACTTGGCTCAAGAGTGAAAATATGATCCTAAGTTTACAGGAGCACACAAAACATAGACGGGATAGAGTCGACGGGGTCAAGGGGATGGAGTCCTACTAGCTGTGCAAACTACCTGTCACCAATGGGAGTGGCCACTACAGTTGGCTACTCCCAGTTTCAGGTTACTTCTTGCTATCAAGGGGTTGGATCGGACCTATAGGCAATGTTTGCATTTATAGGGCACCAAATTCAACGGTGGCTGAAGATAATGCACAAATGCGTACCCTACAAGAGTTGCTTAGAGAGGCCCATAGATTCCTGGTCGTGGGAATTTAATCCATTCTGAAATAGTTTGGGAAGAAGAACGAGCTCCTAGAGGAACTGCAGGATGGGCGCGACTGGAGTGGATCCATTCACATGCGCTTGTGCAGCATGTAAGGGAACCCGCCCGGTTCCGTTTCAACCAAAGGCCTTCAATCCTTGACTTAACTATATCTCGAGCAAGATCAGATGTCGTTAGTCTCACGATAGAGGTCCCCCTAGGCAGAAGAAACCACGCGGTCCTTCAGTTAAAAGTACTGACGCAGTACACCAAGCCAGGGATCAAAATGATCCGGTTGTATGGAGATGTACAAGAAGAGAGTCTGCAAGCGGCAGCTTTGGGTTTAAGCTGGGAACCATCAACAGCTGAGCCTACAATTGAAGAGAGATGGACTGCAACCAAAGATTGTTAGCTGAGGCTCTCAGAGGAGTTTGCACCCCTGAGGCCAAGGCGACTCAGGCAACGGCCACCAAGGCTGAAACCATGTTCAGACAGGACTCTGTCCGCAAGGAGTCGAAAGTGGGCACTTTACAAAAGGCTTAATTCGCATCAGGCATGGTGTAGCTACAAGGCAGCAAGAAACCATGCGCAGGCTATGCAAAGAAGGGCCAGGTACGACTATGAGCATGGATTGCGATAAAAGCAAAACAATACCCAAAAACGTTCTATGCTTACGTCCAATCCAAAAAGGCATTCAGAGGGTGGATTGGAACGTTAGAAAGCACTGATGGACGTCTTCCCTAAGTGAGGAAGACAAAGCGAATACACTCTAGACTTTCTTTAAGGTGGTACATAAACAGCCGGCACCGCTAGATATGACAGATAGACTCGACTATCCCCTCGTGACATCACAGTTGATCGAAATAACTGTGACACCAGACGAAGTCCTTCATGACTTAACTATTTTTA
>UZAN01000198.1:0-12917 GCA_900618425.1 Echinostoma caproni | reverse complement strand
ACTGAGCTTTCTAATGCATTTGATAATTAACTCCTACCATTGTACGTTTTCACATCCCACTTTTTCCCCTGTTTTTTACCAGAATTGCAACGGTGATCTATTTTTTGGCCGAAAGCTTGTATATATAACTCACTACAGCTTGAATACATTACTATACAAATAACCCATACTCTAGAAATGATAGTCAAAAACAAAAATGGATGACACCTCACAAATTCACTGGCAAAAATACTTCTTCGGTAACTTTGTGTTGGATCTTTTTGAAATATCCTGCTTAGATTTACAAAAATGGCTTTTTCTACCAATAATGGTTTATTGAAACTGCGGAGTGTTGACGCTTCTGATTTACTATATGAATTGAAAAATAAGTAATAAGTTAGAAGTAGGTGCTTCAGTTACACAAACAATGGACAGATGGATCGCTAATCTAGTATGATTAGCTAAAGATGTATGCAAATAGGCCTTGGATAATCCATTCTGTTTTCGGGAAGCAGCAAGCCATACCCACAAGGCAATGGATTGACCTAGGCATATGTGCATGTGCATGTATGCGGATGTGAATCATCACAGGTAAATAGCAGCACAGTTAGTCAATTCACACACGGTTTTCTGGCAAACGTTTATACTTTTCCTTTCATTAGTACAAGGTATATAGATGGGAATCAATAAATGCCAACATTAACCAATTTGCAATTAGTGCCCAAAGTTGATTTTTATTCATTTTCTTTTAAATGATGGTTTAATTGCATGTGGTTCTTTCTGTGCTTCCCTGATTGTCATGGAATCAAGACGCCCCTCTTTTCCACAAAATGTTCTCATCCTGAAGAAAACCCAAAAGGTATGGGGAGAAAGTACTAGCAGATTGCACGTTGACTTTTTATGATTTATTTCTCTCCATGGTATGGAAACCAACCCAAAAGTGGGAAGCTGTAAACGACCGTACCGCTCTTCCGAGCCTATCGGATTTTATCAAAAATCAGTTGACCACGCTGCGTACCAAACACGGGCTCACAAAGGTGCTATGCAACCCAAATTCAGACTTGGCTACCGGGCAGCTACTCAGTCTATAGTTCGCACGGTCGAAATGAGATAAACCACAGCTCATTTTGCATGGCAGTATTATGAGATGCTTGGCTCGTGTGTGCACCAACATGTCCCCCATTGAACCTTTATGCCAAACAACCGCAAGTGGGTAGAGTCTAGATGAGCTGGAACCGTCGACAGACAGGATCTTCTCTTTGAAGTGGGCGAACTGTCAATCTGAAAGAGAAAAAAATGCAGACGCCATGAACCAAAAGGTCCATTGAGACATGAACACGAATCACACTCAAACAGAATGGCCAGTTGCCAAGATTGTTATGTAAAATGAATTGTTTTGATAAATCGGTACATACCGGCGCTTTGGAAATCACCGGATATGTGTGAGGACTGCATCAATTTTGTCAAAGGTGTTGGTATAGAGCATCATTCATGATATGATTGGAAAGTTGCATATGATTAAATTTTTGTTATTCCGGAGAATGGCTTTCCTTAAATGAGATGAACAAAGGTACATCGGAGAATTTTTCTCGCTGTTCTTTGAAAAGAGCTGGCAGCAACCAGTCTTCGTTCACAGGCTTTGGATTTCAGTAAGTAAAAGTCAATGAAAAAAATAATGCGTTTCGGCGGATAATTCTCTGGTATGATATGGCGCAGTGATACATCAATTCGATGTTACGTCATCGTTTCAGCTGAATACTTTCTCCATTGTCAACGCAAACCGATGAATAATCTTATTTGGATTGAGTGTCTCCTTGAGGTCCCTTGCTGATTTATCGCTTTCGTTAGTTTCTCTGGATGACGAATAAAGTGTTGAATCTTTTTGTTGTGCAATGGTATTGGGACAAATTTCTTTCTTAATCACCTATTCAAACGTGTCCGTTCTGATCCACTTTTTGTTGGAATGGGCTTATTGACTCCGGTTCATCCATTAGGAATAATGGATATATGTGCATATCTGTAAATTTCAACTGGTACGTAGCCAAGTCAATTGTGAACGCTTTTTATAGCACCTTCAACTCAGTACCACAAACTGTGTATATCTGTGTTCCAGAAACCTTAACCGGATTGTTTTCGAATACCGCATTTTGCCATTACTCAAGTATCATCAACAAACACCCATTTAGCATGCGTTGATGAATGCTTGATACTGTTTTGCTGTTTCACTTTTACGGAATTTCTGCAGAATTCATAGTTAATTGAAAGCTTTCACTCTTGTTCAATTTGATGTTAAGGAATAGGCAGTATGCGAACTTGAGTTAACGTTCACTTTGGAATTTTGACCGGGGTATTGCAGAATCATTGAATTATACTGAACCATATTCACCATGCTTCAGTGACGAAACATGGGGGAATGCGGTATGAGAGAACATTTAAAGACCCCAAGAGGAGGGGAGTGTGCAAATTACGCAACACATGGTGGGTGGTGGTAAATGGGAGCGGAGGGGATAGATAATGTTCAAAGAAGGGAACTTCGGAATGAGCAAAACAGGAGGTAGAGAATTAAATAAAAAATAAGGATAATTACTCCCATCATGACAGCTCTAAATGGGATCATATTTGCTTTTGTATATCAAGTCTAGAATGGAATATAATAACGGCAGTCGTCCCGTTTATCAACGTAAATGTAGGTTAGAGTGCCGTAAACTTAACACAATGCGTCCTAGTTGTTAGAGCGTCAGTAGGCTCCTTGAAAAATGATTTGTGCTCTGACGGCCAATGGGGACATCGATAGGCGAGCTCAGGCAATTGGCCGGAACCGTCAAACAATGCAGATGGTTGAAAGCATTCTAGTCAACCAATCGTTTGATATATGCATTTCCCTGGCCTCGCTGTTTCTTATAAACAACAATGATTTTCGCATAATGAATGAATTCCTACACGCTTCCAGCTGTGTTCTGTTTCACTGCCTGCGGAGTTCCTATCTAGACGAGAAAAGTTACCCGAGGACAATCCTTTGAGAGTCCAGTATTGAGAAGATCCTGCGCGGTTACCAAGCTAGTGTCCTAACTTGTTCCCCGCTTGCTGTATGTGTTAGTTTCTGAATATCTTCTGACACGTCCTGAGGAATGAATTCCCAGCCACTTTGCAAACAAGTTGAAAGCTACACTTTTCAGATGACTTTTTGGTTTATTCGGCACATCTGTAGGATCATATATATATATATATGAAATTATGAATTGAAGTTTGGAACAAGGGACCGGAAATTTTATTCTGCATTGGAGAAATCATATAAATCCTGGAACAAAAGTGTATCTCTTTTAACGTATGTCTGGAAGACGATGACAGTCTTTTGATTCAAGTTGCAACATTTTCATGTATGAGTGACAATCAAATGTAAATATCTTTGCATGGCAGTTTCTTTTGTTTTCTACTTTTGGATTTGGTGTTAAATATTTGACTGGGAGTCGAACTTGGCAGCTTTTGTTTCAAGGTGTTGGATCAGTCAGTTTTAGCTATTCCCATAGCATATCTTTACCAAAGATGAATGTTATCATTTCAAAAACGATTTTGATGACGCACTTTTGGAAAACTGCAGAGGCGATATTATCTGTTAATGAAGGGGGGGGGGAAAGGAGACATCCATGCGTTCACGAAGTGAGATCTCTAATAATGAGAGTGGTTGGGTTTCTTTGACTCTCTTTTCATGCAATATAGTTAGTCATTTTTTGAATGTTTGATATTTACTCCTGAGCACCCGATATTGTGAAATGGTCGCATACAAAATCCAGTGCTTTAGATATCAGTTGCTGTTTCCTTTATCTGATGGCCCATACATATCAGCGATAGAATGAACATAGGGCATTGATCATGGATATTGTTGTATCCCGGTCAAGTACATAAATAAACACGCAGTGAATTAGAGAGTACGTTTATTATACTAGACAACCGTAGCCGATCCGTAGGCCGGCGTGCAAACAGAAGCGGGAAAAGACGTAGGCACATGGGAAAGCAGGCCGACAAACGGCCCAAGCGTCACACGACATCCGAATGAGGTTAAGCAGGCAACCAAACAGTCAACCAATCAATCAGCGGGGACAGTCCAATACTAAGATCAGGTTGGCTGAAGCCGGTCGATGTTGTAATAGAGTTATTTTGTATGAGGTAAGCGCATGCGTATGGGGCTGCGGACAATCAATCCATCAAGTGAATTCATCAATCACTCAACCAATCAGTCCGACCGCAGGCAAGCATGACAAACGTATCAGTCAACTGTAGGTCATAACAGATATATTGTGTGCTTGAATTTTGAAGTGACCTTGAGATCGAATTTTCGAGGCAAAGATAGAAAGAAATTCGCTAAAGTCGTCTAATGGGAATTTAGGACAACCTACTTGTGCACCGTGAGAGGGAGAGGCTATTACAATGTTTTGCTGCACGCTGAAAGGAAATTGTTCTTCCGTTTTACTTTACACGTACCACCTTGCTCTCTCTGTGTGTTTAGCTTGTAATATTCATGCCGCAGTTAAATATGTAGGCACCGTAGTTGAAGAATTCATTACTTGACCGGATTAGATTCGTTTAGGATAAAATTTAAGGAGTACATCGTATTGCACGATTGATAACTACCTGAAGTATCTACCATGAGTTAACATGAACAACTATAAAACATTGAGAGAAATCAAATCCTTGTTGTATTCAACCTACCCCAGTCTACGTGCAACTAGAAAACTGAGCACAAGCTATCAAGACTTCCTTGTTTTTTGATGCACCCACCACACCGGATAAAGAAACGTATTGTGATTGAGGTGACTGGTGTCAATGCGCCGATGTCACGAACCGGAACCGGATGACGCAGATTGTCAACAAAAAAGACAGTGCACCCGGGGCTGATTGTTCTAGTCATGCTCTCTGCCATTTTTACGAAACCCCATTGTCATTCTGGTCGTACATTTGGCACTCGCGGGACGCGTCCCGGAAAATCACTCGGATCTCACGAACTATAGTTCCGTTCCTGATCAATATCGAAAACCGATGAGAAAACGATGCGCGCAGACTGATTCGGAATACTCTTTTAGCTGTTTATCAGTTTAAACGAAAACAATTAATCGAGTTTACGTGACTATTTGGACTATACTGTTATTGATTGAAAAGAGGATTGTGCATGGAGCAAAAATCGTTCATTCTGTTAACTATCTGTCAACCCGGTCAAATTCACTCCTAGATTGGAATAATGTGATGCTTCATGCAGATGCTGAAGCATGACTACGGTGGATACCGAGTATTTCGTTCCTAAAACTTTAAAACATTTGAATTATAGATTAGCCTTACTTGAAGACGAAAATCCAAGGTACTCAGCTATGCAACTGGTATCATATACCAATGGTTTTCGCGAAAGAAAGAAATGTTCCCAGCTTGGAGGGAAAGAATTTATTCTCTCTTCCAGATATCTTAAACTGTTCATGTAACAGTGGAGTTTCCTATACAGTGTACCTGTTTCCAATTTGGTCTCCTCACGACCCAACCGCTACGTACCAAGATGTTAACATTGATAATCTCGCCCATATTTTAGTAGATGGAAAACTGTTTAGTCATTTAAAACTACCGCGTTAACTTCCTTATAGCATGGAACTATTTTGCATCTATCAATCGCTTTCAAGTGCGTGTCTTATCCACAACAATTTTACAAAAACCCTGAAGCTTTACCATTTTGGTTGCATAAAGCTGATGTTTCACCCGAAAAACCTAACCTGACCGGTTTTTTATCAGTTTCTTATTTTTACCAGTCAGAAAGACACAAGTTGCTTCTTGAGGGCTAATTGTTACAATCTCCGTTAATCTATTTCAAAGCAACAGATCCTTGTTTCAACCATGTTTTGTGCCTGTGTCGATGGTTTACCTCACCTTTCTACGGAAACGGAAGAATTACAAAATTCTTCCTCAAGGCCCAAAGTACACCGGCCAGCGTCATTACCCGTTTTCGAATTCCACCAAGGACGCCTAACTCTTAACCCAGTTCTTTGTTGCCCTGTACAGACCCTCATGAGCCGCAGGCCCCAGCTAAAAGAAAACTTTAGCTTGGCTATCGGCGCCGTATTTACTATTAACTTTCTTCCTGCCGATGGCAATGATGGAATTGAAATGCGAAAACACAATCTTGTGATTGATTTACAGGGCAACTTGACGACAGCCTGACTGCACCAATCGAATCAATCTACGATTTCAGAGGATTCAGCTTTGTGGAAGAGGTTTGCGCATATGCACAAAGCATAAGGTGATTCTTAGAAGGGACGGGGGTAGGATGGGGTGGGGTTGGGTTGTGTTTCGATGTGTGTGTTGTGTACATATAATGCATTGCATTAAAAAAACCTCTAAAACTATATAAGACTCAATTGGTAAAACAAAATTACGAACATAGTTTATTGACCTTACTCTATTTGTAGTTAACAATTAATAAGTGAATAATGGAAAACATAACTTAAACTTTCATTGAGTTGTAATAAATCAGCTACGGCTTAGAGTTTGTGTCATTCAACAATGCATCTTATTACCTAAGATACGGTTGGGTTTTTACCAATACAATGCATCCAGTTCTATTTTTTGTTTCTCTGTCGAGATTTATGACTAGATTAAAGCATCCTACTGCCAGTTACACCCGTTTTAGTGCTATACACAAAGCGATTCTTCCGACAAAATAGTGTGATCAATTAGTTTTTGCGTGAAATCAAGATGAAATTATTGTCTGGCTCTCATACTTGATCACGTGAATGATCAACTGTTATTGGTTTTGATGCGTTTACATTTTTCAAGAATTTCGTGTCAGAAGATCTAACGACGATTGGATCAAAACACGTACGCACAAAATATTTTCACAACACAATTTGCTAATTGTTCAGACAAAAATCACACTCGATATTGCCACCGAATTCGTTATTTAGAGATGCAGATGCCCCATCAACTTATCCAACGTTTGATGGTCCACCGGGGTGAGGGGTTGGCGTTGGTGAATATGTCCGCGTGCATTTGGTACCTGGATGACATAGTACGCAACAATTCACTACTGAATCATAAGATAGAAGACTAGAAACCTGATATATTGGGGTATCATACCATGGGTTATTCTGATTTGAAGTGGACGACACTGTTTGCATTAGTTATCGATATGAACACCACCGGTTCTAATTCATTCGAGTGTAAACTATTCTTCCATTGTTTTTTTCTATCCCGCTTGGGCTATCTAAGTATCGACAGAAAAAAGTGTTAGTTTTCTAGTTAGAAATCATTCAATTATGAGAGTGATAATACTAATGTTTTATTGACGTCGTTTTTAATTGAGTTTCCTTGGTTTATGTTTCCCACATCGATTGACCGATGTTGCAATCAATGCACCCCAAACTCTAAACCCATTTTTTTGATAAACAAAATATTTTACGGTCTGTCGATCGGTATTTTATTATCTTATAGATATTCCTAAACAAAACATTCGAGGTTTATACTGAGTAAAGAAACCGTAGACCAGAAACACTTCATACATGAGGACTTTTTAAAGGAACTATGCTTTTCGTTTATTGTGACTGTTTTCCCAAGTGAGTACTGAGGCTTTTGGAAGAAGGAAATTATCAATCCCAGGTGATTAGAGACTTTGATTTCAAAAGGCCGTGGACATTGTCAATGCTATTTGTAATAAACTGAGAAATTGTTGTATCGGTTTACCTGCGGCTAATATGCAAATATCTAGAAACCATTAGAAGAAAGCTTGCGAGTAATGCGTATTCATTCATGCAAATTTATTGCCTGGGTCATGTTGATACCAACGTGGTCAATTGCCCATAGGATCTCTAAGCAGCAACGGGAGTGATCACTCAAGGGACAGATGCCATTTAATGCATACAGAATGAAATTCATGCTCAGGAAAAAATGTCACTACTAAGATACATTTAGTATTCGGCCTGAGAACAACTATTTTCAGTTTTAATACTATTTGTAGGATGATAACCGAGTGTTTCCGCAACTAGTAAGCTGCACTTAAATAGTTCGGTGGTTTATGTGATAAACACGCTAGGACAAAACCTAAATTCAATGTATTGCAAGGAATGCATTTTGTTTAACCATAATTTTAGACAGGGGATTATTCCAATAAGGTTTATGTCAATTCAGCTGATAGACTTTAGAACAGTCACACAGATCACCTTCACTGTGGCCTACGGATATGTGATTCGCATCGTCAGTAGATTGGTTCATCCTCGGTGCTACGCTACACATTAAATGCATAGCGCTGGTTACAAATGATCCAGGTTCTTTCTATGCTGTGGTTTACCGGAAGAATCCAATACACGTGCACATACTAGTCACATACCAACTATCAGAAATTAAGAAAGATATTGTGACATTTTCGTGGTTGCGATGGCACAACTACATTTTTTATTGCACCATTCATTACTTTGGGTCCTGAAGAGTACTGCTACTTTCAGTCTCCATTTAGTCTGTGTATAAATCTCATTTGGACTGCTTATGTTATTAATTCATCTCATTTGCGAAACACAATGATCTCTGCATTGGGGATCCTATGCAAATATGCTCTATCGAATTTCGAAATCAAGGTCCTACGGGTGCGCGACCAAACATTTTGTTTAACCTCAGTGATGTGCTTCAACCCATTTTAGAGAATATAATGGAGAGATATCTTAGTCATATTATCCCAATACCGGTGGGCTACATCAAAACCCATAACACAACTGCCAACGGTCAAACGGGCGTGGACTGCACAATAACTTGAAAATCTAAGTAGACTAGATGCACTGAAATTAAATGGTAGATTGTACGGTATAACTGTAATTTTACGAATGTCTCAGCCCAACATCAGAAGTGGTGTGTATGGAATCCGAGAAGAAATCCGCATGAACAATTTTTTGTTTGGACTAAATAATACATCAAACAATAGCAATGAGGGAAATAGAGGGTATGCACAGATATCACAGAACTCTAGAAAAAAGTATTTTTTCGAATGGTTTCCAATAGTTAGGATATGGTTCGTAGCTCCGGATGCATGCATTTCACCGTCGCCACCATTCGGGGCTGGAGTTTGATGGGGTTGATAGAATACAGCAGAAAGAGTTGGACAGCGATTGGGGAAACGTACGATTGGGTTTGTGACTGAGAGTGGAGTAGCCTGTGGAAATCCTGGGACTTCTCAGCCAATCGATTGTTGTCTAACCCCATTTGTATAGCATGAATGTGCGCTTGTCCAGTGTGAAATGGATCAGGGAGTTTTCCGTATGCGTCACTGAACTGCATTTAGAACATTAGGAAATGTGACCGGGATTGTGAAGATACAGAAAGAGAGAGGAAAAGTTAGCTCTTTTAGTTTTCAGACAAAACAGACAGACAAATGTGATTTACAATGAGCATAATCAAATGATCTCACTAAGCGATTACCTCCCTAACAACCGAGGTGCATGTGATGTAAAACTCACCTTCCAAAATCCCTTCCGACAACACAGTGCCACGTTCGTTGATATCGTTTGTCAAATGTACGCTTTATGTAATCAGCGATTTCCTTGGATACCTGATATTTGTCCAATGCCTGAACTGCGGTTTCAATGGCGGCTTCGACCATACGATTGTCCATGTTAGTGTATTTTACGAGTGCTTTGCGTTCCTCCATTGTGTCGTATAGGTGGGGTTATTTTCGTAATCCCAGTCAAACTGCGGATGGTATTCAGCAGTTGAAATAAATGCAGAAGTGTCTACCGATTTGTCTCAGAAGTTGAATGCTCACAGAAAGGAAAGCGCGTAACTCGTTCGTGCAATGCACTGCACACCCACACACTCACCTACAGACATAGAACTGCACACACACCTGCGAACGCGCTGAAACACTCACACACGCACGAGCACAGTTGTGCTCACGCTCCAACGTGATACTAAGCTTAATGATGCAATTCAGGTCGCATTGAACGCCTCGTTTTCAAAGAAGATGAACCAGGTGTGTGCGTGTTTGTGCGTGCGTATTTGGAGGGGGGTTCCGATTGGTTTAGAAGAGAGACAACTATCATGGGTGCCTGACCAGACAAGCATCTTATTTCGTAACTTATTGTGTGAGTGTGCATGAGTGGGTTAGTGATGCTCGTCAATCCAATCGATCCACTTATCGATCGGTCGACTAATCAATTGTGAATCTTTTTGAGAGCGATTCGATGTACAAGCACCAATCGGTGCAAACATTTTCGGGCATTATCGGGGAGGTGAAATAAAAGCTTGACGCTTCGATTTTGTTTGAGCCGATAGGGTTGGAGCTACCGGCTAAATAAAACTGTCGGTATGTGAACAGCTCAACAATTTCCGTCTGGTGTGATCAAATCTATTAATGCCAGTAAACACAGAAGGTGAAACCCGTGATTTACCACAGACGCACATGTGTATTTGTCCCTTGCATTGCGTATTATTATTGTTATTATTATTATTATTTGACCGTATCACATAAAGTGTAGAATTAAACAACCTAGGACCGATTGTTTGGTATCCCGTCTCAGAAAGCCACCGCCGTCTGGAGCGGATTCTGCTAACCGATTTCAGATCAACGCTTTCTCTCCCATTAGCATTTATAGTGCCTGTATCATTTGATACACAGTAATCGATGGTTACGCTTTATTGAAATGAAATGAATGTGTAGGATTGAATAATTTTCTGCGTCAAAAATAATTCGCACTAAAGGAGCATTGACGTTTAGAATCTGCTGGATCTAATCAGAGTACCATCTTCCTCTCTCTCTCGACGCAGTTCTCAGTAATTCGAACTTCAAAGAGAAAACATGCGAGCGTTGCCGAGACTTCATCGGAGCTGTTACAAATTATTAATTCAAGCTTGATCGGATCTCGTTTTCCCTAATATTCAGAGAGTTCGTTTTATTCAGCATCGTCACTAGTGCTACTTACCAGCAATACTCATAATTGAAGCACATTTTAGCTCAACTGGTGTACCTGAACAAGTTTTCCCTGTATCCGTCCGATTGCTTGGGTGACTTAAGAATGAAATTAGTAGATGGCAGGCTTTTTCTGCCGTCATTTATATAAAAACAAATAAACTGGATAATCGTCATTAAGGACGGTGTCTGATGAAACTTGCAATACCCATTTCGCTTATTACCGATAAGAGCTTGATTACACAAACGCAACACACACTTTCTATGCGAAGTTTTCGAGGTTCAAAACCCGGAAAAATGTACGATTGGTGTTTTCTGACTGTTTGATTTGTTTGGATTGACTGTGGATTTTTACTCATGGTGTTTGCCATGCAAATCAAGGTTATGCTAAAAAAACATTGAAATTACCCTGAATAAAAAAATGTTCTGGTAGTTGAAATGCGGCACACTGTTTATAAAACGTTCGGAGGTGTGTTTTTAATTTCATTAGATGCAAATGTCTCATGCATAAGTATTTTATATTTTCCCAAGCGGTTTGAGTTTCACCCAAGAAGCGAAGTGTTTAAAGTGTTCAAAGAAGAACACGCATCATGTGTGGGCTCGGCACGTTGGCTTAAGTGATTGACGTTGCGATCATTTTGAAATTTATCACAGTGAGTTTTCACTTGCTTCTAGCCTGAGCAGAAAGCCACAAATTGGAAAACATCAGTTCGATCGGTAAAGTACGCAATGGAGATTAGGTTCAATAAATATCAGAATCTCAAAATTTTCTTAAGACAAATATTCACCTTGCTTTACAAAGAATTACTTCATTGTTGAGCATTTTTTCGTTCAAGCCTCAGTTCACTGTTTTCTCCCCAAAATGGTCTGCAGGGCAAAATCATTTGTACGATGGACCAAACTTTTCTCGATTCAGGAGTTACGCATAACAGGTGAGATTATTAATTTTTTTCTCTATTTAGTTAATTATAGTGGACGGAGTTTTCATAGAAGGGAATACCCTAGGAAAAAAGTTGCGGGATTTCTTGAAATGGCGCAAGTTAAGGGTACAATTTGAACATGACCACCGGGGCGATATGTTGGTTACTTTAACCATCTCCCCTCTGCCCCCGTTAGAAAGTTTCTTGTGAATGCGCGCTTACAATTTTCTTGTAATAAGGAGTGTCTGAAGGATGGCTGATCTCCCTGTAAGGTGTGTTTCTTTACTGATTATCTCAAGTGGGAATTTTTGAAATGCGGTTGGCTAAAGTACAGTTACTGACTATACTACTACAATAAATAAAGTAGTGAAATGTTTACCGCCATATTGCCAACTAAGGGCATGGGTCTCGTTTATTTTTCATGCTGCAGAATGTGCTTAATCTATTAAATTATTTGCGTCTGTTCGGATAAGCACGCGCCTAGCATTTTTAGAATGCTCAGTGAACTTCAACTGTGGACGGTCGGCGTGAACTCACCACACCGTTGGACACCCGGTAACCGGTGATCCGCGAGTCACGTGTCAAGTTTAGGGATACACTGTCTTCATGCGTAAAAAAGTTAATCGTTGATACTCTTCTCTCAAGTTCTTTATCACCCTCCATATCAACTGAGTGAATGACCTTCGCAATCTTCAATTTGTGTCTCCCTTCTATGCTTCAATTGCTGAAGACTGGTAGCTGATTAATTCATACACTTTACAGAACCTCGAACAAAATCTGGATAAATCTCCGCAATATGTTCCACTCTCGATTGTACGAACAAAAACAATAATTCAGGAATTAAAAATCAAGCTTCAGTAATCATCCTTTAGACCTCTTCTTCAACCACAATCCCCCGTTTATCAATCAATCGCATACTATATAATCAGTGGACTCAAGTTTCTTCCCCATGAGGGTTCATCAGTTGTGCATATTCACCAGTTTGTCTGGGCTCTGAACTCCGGACCCGTTGTCCGGAATTTGTGTTTCCTATCACTGTGAAACCAGGTCATCCCGTGACTGACAATCATTGAGTTTTGTTTGTTCGTGTTTCGTCT
>UZAN01000197.1:0-12921 GCA_900618425.1 Echinostoma caproni | reverse complement strand
GTGTTTCTCGCATTATCATCTAGCCGGTGGGTTTCTTTTATCGTTATAGGTTTTTTTCTTCTGGGCCATGAGGGATAACAATCCCGCTACCTTGCTTGGATGAGGTTTGTGCCTGGTGGTGGACGGGTGTTCTATCGCCTGGCAAAGTAGACCTTCGTGATATATACCGAGTGGCCAGCCGTCCGGTCTCCAGCCTTGTTCGCAAAATGCAGCTCTGGCATCAGCGGGGATAGAGTAAAGATAAAATTTAGGGGGTCTTACTTCCACATCATCTCATCTGCGAAAATACACAATATACGACTATCAAAGGCCGGTGCTCAGATGCCCCAGGTTGGGGTCGCTCCGGTTGCCGGTAACGGTATGTCGAACGGAGTGCCAGGATACTGTTCGGTTGTGTTGATCAAGTAGCTCTTGCACGGCTGTTTACTTTTAGCCTGGACCACTGTCGTTCACAGTGAGTTCCAAGGGCGACATACACGTACCGAGAAACAGTGCTCCCGGGATCTCAGTCTGCGACGCTGCCTGCTGTTTCATGGAGTGGTGGTGCATTGCTGACGGAGGGGCCATTGTGAACAGATGCCTGTTAGTGCCCCTGAACACTGAATGTGTCCCTCAGGAGGATCAGGTCGCCCCTTACCGTCCTATACTTTATGCTGTACAAATTGAGCGAACGGAATCTGTCCGGGTAGGGTGTGCGTGACAAGCCGTGAACTCGTTTGGTGGCTTTCCTCTGTGCCCGCACAATGACGTTGACATCCCTCCTAAACAGCGGTGGGCACGCCTGGATGTGAATCTCTAGATTTGACCTAATAAGCGTAACAAAAATCTTGGGGAAGAACTCTGGTGTGAATTTCCCCAGAAGTCGGCTGAGTTGGTTCAGTTTGAACATTGCCCTCCGGGCCAGTGTGCTGTAGTTAGTTTGCCGGAACAGATCATCGGTAATGACTGTGCCCAGGTCCCTTTTGTGCCTGACCCTGTGCAATTTTCTACCTCCCAACAGGTAGTCGTTTGCACAATTCCCTGCAATAGGCATAACCTTGCATTTATCAAATTTGAGCGGCAACCCATTTGCGACCGATCAGGTAAAAAGCTTGTCTAGGTCATCTTGCAGGGTGCACTTATCTAACGGGCTTCAAATCTCCTGGCAGATCTTAAAGTAGTCTGCATACATCAGTAGGTTTGATTGTATACCTACAGTGAGATCGCTCACAAATATTGTGAACAGTCCGGGGGGCTAAGATGGAGCCCTGGGGTACCCCACTGGGTGCTCTCAACCTTTCTGAGAGAACGCCGTTCACTCGAACATGAAAGGTTCGATGGCACAGATAGTTTGAGACCCAAGCAATCAAGGTTTCGGAGAATCCCAGGTTGGCCAGCTTCTCTACTAGCAGAGAGTGACGAACTCTATCGAAGGGTGTTAGCTGCAGCCTTGTTGCCATCCGTAAGTAATCCATCCGCAGGACGGATGTCTGTAATCCCGGGTTTCGCCTGGGTCACCGTGGAGATGTCCCTAGAGAAACTCCTCGAGTCCGCAATGACCCGGGTTAAAAGCTGCCTCTGGTTCCCACTGATGTATTGCTTTCTTTGTGGGTTACATTGACTGCGTAATTCAACGTGGGTCTCAATCATAGGAGCTCTGTGACCATTAATATGAGTTCCACGCGCGTCTTTTCCGTGCTAAGGTCTTAATTGTATGGCGACGCAGTAGCCGTTTTAGTTTTAATGGTCGGACCTGTGTCCGTGGTACAAGCCTAGTCATGGCCTCGGTAAGGATCCTCTCACTTAGCTTCAATGATCGTTGACGCAAGAAGGGTTAAGGGGCCATAGGGCTGACTCCAAGAAGGCTCGGATGCTGAACATTTTGTGCCACCTTAGGTCTATCTCAGTGTCAAAGAAGACTGAGGTTATGGATCCAGGTCCCGCTTGGGAGGTCAACGTCTTAAAGCAGACCTCCGGTAAATTGAAATCCCCCATTATCAGAACGTGGTGATAGTTCAACCTCATGACGTGCTTTAGTGCGTCGATAATGTCAGAGTTCGTCGACTGTGAGCAATTTAATGGCCTATGGGGAACGCCTACCAGACATTGCCTTTCACCGTTCAGTTTTATGGTTGCCCAGACGCTCTCCGGTACCCTTTCTAGTACAGGATCCATGATCCTCACAGCCCTTAGCTTCCTGCTGATATAAAGGGCACACCCTCCGCCTATGGCGTCTGTTCTATCCTGTCACAGGATGTCTAGCTCGAGAATTTCCAGTTCGACATCCGATGTCCCCGAGTGAGCCCAGGTCTCCGTTATACCGATCAGTAGTGGCCGGTGTTGGTCGACTTGGAGACGGAGCTTACACAGCTTGTTTAATAGGCTTTGACTGTTGATGAACATACAGCCCCATGACTCAACTACCACGTTGTTGCTTGATGGGGGCAGATTGTCTTCAACAAATCGGAGAGGCTGCTCGCCGTTGCTGGAGTTCGTGTTGACGTGCGTGAATGTGCAGAGGCTTCCAACTGGGAGCTGTCTGCGTAATGGGTACTAACTTGGTTTAGACTGGCAGCTCTGTTTGAGCTGGCAATTTGGAGTTTTTTCTCTGGCAAGGGGAGCGCTGTGATCGACCTGACACAGTGATAAGACGCAGGACTAGATGTGCGTTCGTGAGTGCACTTCCACGTCTTATCTCTTGGCGTTCGCTCCTTGGTCTGCACCGATGAAGATGCAGGTCTGAGGGGAACTTGTTTCTCAGAGAATGCCATTTCTCAAGGGTTTCTCGAGCCATGAATTCGGTGAGGAGTGTGACTCTAAGAAGTCTGGGCTTGGGTTTGTGCATCAAATGTATTGGCCTAGGCAATCGGCCTCGATTTCAAGCTAGGAGGATACATAGGTGCATCGAGAGAGATCATGGTGTGCATCATCTTTGGGATTGTCTCCCTGCAATTCGGGGACTCCGTGCGAGATGATGCTCCTTGCCCAGAATTGTGTTCTGTCTGGGCCCTTGTGATGCGTTGGGTCCTTTCGGACGGACCGGGTTAGATCGGGTCTTATGCGAACTTCAGAGGATACACGCAAAGTTTTTGCCGATGTAAGAAGTATGCTTGTGTCACCCTCTGAGCCAAGAGTCACCCTAGGAAGCCTGGGGTGTTCCGTGTATAATCATTCCTGGCTCTTAGCTAGTCGCCTGAGTCTTAGTGGTTTCAGCTCCGGGAGCGGCATGTCGACACACAGTTGGTGGAAAACTGTGCTATCGTGGATGTCCCTTTCAGCCTGCGATGATGAGTTGGATTCCGGTAGGTCAAATACGATGACCGATCGTTTGTTGGTCCAGTCTGTACGGACCTGGGCGTAGCAGTGCCCTTGTGATGCATGGTTTTCCATTCTAACTGAGATTGCACCGTTGCCTTTTGCGCACCGTTTCGGTTTACAGGCTTGACCTAAGCTTCCCTTGGTCCGGCACTTTAGGTGCTGATCAAACGATCGGTTTTTATTCCCACCCTGGTACTTTCCCTTGGCTAATGATCTTCTTACTATCCTCAATCATCTCGGTTTGGGTACTAACCTCAGTAAAGTCTGCCACCTTCTTCGTTCTATTTCTCGCCAGTTCCGTTAGTAGTTCTCTACAGTCCAAACAGTACCACTGCAGAAAGTCGTGCTTAGCCTGTAACTCGTATTCCCTGCTGTCAGCTTTACTGCAGATCTTGTGATACCAAGACTTGCAGGCGTCCCATTGAATATCGTTGTGGACGGACAGGTTTGGCACACTTTGCTTTGCCGCATGAAATTTTAGTTGATGTAGTGGTGTTCGGCACTTTGCTGACCTTCATCCTGTCCGGTTTAGTAACCATGATTTATGAATTTATAAGTGACCTGAGTGAAAATTTATATGGAAACGTCTAAACCTGTGAGTAACACAAATTGAATAAAAATTTGAATAGCTAATAGGGATACGAAAATTAACACAGATACAATAACAATAATAGGTAAATATACCCAAGGTTAAGGACAAATGTAACAAAAATATAGCAAAACGGAACAACCTGAGTTCCGCAACGAGTTTAAATGAAGAGGACTATGCAAGGACACACGATTAATAAAGATCACTATAATAAAAGTTAGAAAAATGTTACAATAACCTAAAAAGATAGACTTAGCACCTAGGAATGACTGAAAGTGATCGAAAAAGACAAACCAAGTCCAGTATTCAAAGCGCGCGCCGTCAGGTTAGGTTGCATTTCTTTGCCCAGGACGGAAGTGATCAAGACCATTCGTGCATCCAGATCGTTTTGTTATCAACTAGTTTCCTTGGCTTCCAACACTGCACGTCAAACGTTCTCACAGGAAGAAATGTGGCTCTTAGCAATCGCGAGTCCAGTTCCTTGTGTTGTCGGCGATTTCGTTGGCTTCCAGCACCTCGCTCCAATAGTGGTTTTTGAAAGGCAGAATGTTAGTGTGCAGTATCAGATCCCTTACATTGTTTCGGAAAGTAAAGCCTAACGAATAATTTTCAACATTGAACTTCTGGAAATACTACTGCCCAGCAGTAACCTAGCCTTTCTTTTCCTTTGCAGAGGCAGAGACGATTGGGACGAGAAGAAAACACGCATAACTACAATACAGAACACACTGAGTGGTAGGGGCTAACACGTAGCTTACTATCGAAGGAACTTTGGGCGCTGGATTGGCCGTATCCATCTACCGTCCTGTGCAAACTTACTGATTGACTTTTCTTGAAAGATTCAACACTAATACAGTTGACTACGGCTTAAGGTAATTTATTCCACAGTGATATAACCCTGCTTGTGAAGAACCTAGCTCGTAGATTTATTCTACAATGACTTCTTCCCACTCTTAGTTGAAGACCCCTCCTGCCCCTGGCAGAAACAAACGAGAATAGGTTTTCGATTTTTAGACCCGGAAGCCCTGTGATAATCTTAAATGTCTCTTTAAGATCGCCCCGCATGCTTCTGGGAGCCAGGGAGAACAGGTCCATGTCACTCAGTCGTTGGAGGTATCTCTTACCTTCCTGGCCTGCTACCATTCCAGTTGCTAAACGCTGTACTTTCTCAAGACACCGTACGTCCTGTTTAAAATAAGGCGCCCATGCTTGTACACAATACTCTAAACGAGGACGCACTTTAGTTTTGTACAAAGGTACAAAAACCTCGGGTCTTCTGCAACTTACAACAGCGCACAACCTGAAAAGTTCGTGTCGGGCTTTATTAGCGGCACGCTTTAACTGCAGTGATGGCCGGAAGTCATTTGTAATCATTACCCCTAGATCCTTTGCCTCAGAGATATGCTGCAAAAACTTCACACCCCTCGTGTCATCACTGGCTCTTATGGCCAAGAGCTGACACTTACCTAAGTTCAGTGGTAGATCCCATTTATTTGACCACCTTCGAACTGCATCTAGATCTTGTTCTAATCTCTCCTCAGCTAACTTCACATCATTGGCGAACATGTAGCAAGAATTTTGGAGATCCTTTGCAATATCTTTATTGAAGATCAAGAATGATAACGGACCAAACATCAATCCCTGTGGGACACCACTCGATTTTCCCTCAGGTTTGGTTGTATAATGTCCAACTCACACACTGAACGTTCGACAGTTGAGAAATTGTCTAATCCATTCTCTTGCCTTACCTAGAATCCCCAGTGTTTGCAGTTTTAGATTCGGTAGCTGATGACTGAGAGAATCAAAAATATTACTGAAATCTATTTAGCAAAACTCCACCTGCCGACCTGCGTTTATTCTTTTTGTAACTTCGTCTAGAAATGCCAGCAGGTTGGTTAGACAAGAGCATTTCTTAACGAATCCATACTGGGCTTGAATCAGAAGCGTATGCGCCATCAGATAAGAACAAATCTGTTTCCTGACTATTCTCTCGAGACACTTGCAGAAGACCGAGGTCAAACTTACTGGCCTACAGCTGCAAACCTTGTGTCCGGCGTCTGACTTGTGGATGGCCACAACGATTGCGGTTTTTCAGTCCTCTGGAAGCCTGCAAGTACCGATGGACTCCTTTAACAACTTAGTCACCGGTGCCTCTAACGCATTTGCTAGAGGCTGAATCACGGCGGGATACAATTCATCCGGTCCTACTGCTTTATGCCTATTCGAGGCGTTGAGCTCTCAGACCACGTCGTTTCCACAGAGGATGAACTCTGTGAACTGCCCCCTGTTCTTGCCAGGCTGCAGTTTACAGTCGGTTCTGCTGTTGGTTCCGATGAATTCCCTTAAAAACGTAAGGAGCGCATTCGTATTTCGTTAACTCCAGTGTACCTACTCCCTCCTTATTATTCTGGTCGCCTGCAGGTATGCATATGAATGCGTGGATTTGTGGAACAGAAATAATTCCGCTACATATTTATACACGTATTGTGACTCAATAATCCTAACTCAAAATCCTTGGTGCGCCGTTCGTGTATGCACCCGATTTACCTTCCAGAATTTCGTCCTGTCATGTCAATTCCACTGATACACCCCAGTCCATTTTTCCTTTGCATATATATATATTTATATATAGATATATATTTATATATATATATTTATACCCTTTTGGGTATTCAACCTCTCTGCATATTCGTTCGGAACATGCTGTTTCTCCCCCTCTACCTTTATCAGCTGGGTATTTCCCCAGACTGCCAAGTTTCGCCCTTTTGTTTCAGATTCGGTTGGCTTGGAATTGCCGAAGGCTTGGGGTCTACACCCACGATGGACAATCTGGCTCCTGCAATGGTTGTTGGGTGCGATTGTATCCACCGTTTAGACTAAATGCGTCCGCATTCCGAACCAGGTTGAGGATCACACCCCCTGCCTCACCTAGAAGGTGTTTTAAGGTTGGGTGCCTAGCGTGTAGTCAGTCCCACATCAAAGCGACCAACGCCTAAATAACATAAATAATATAAACCAGTCATCCGTTAACGGTGAAGCTCCGAAGCCCTTTACTTCTTGTTCAAGAAGCCAGTCCATCTGCATCGATCCTTAAAACAGTTTATTTATGATCCACTTGTCGCCCTACCGTATTCTGTTGCACTTCATTGGTTTGACCGCAGCTCTTCCTATAAAATTCTAAAGCTTTCACTTTCACTACCCTCCTTCTATTCTCCGAACTCGTTTCCGCGCATTATCTCTCGAGCGGAGATTTTCACCTCCAGTTCTGTGTCTCCCTCAATGTTCCTCATATGACAATCGTTTACATTAATGTGATCCGCATATCAGATCACCCTCAGTTCTGCATTATATGACCTTGTCCGCTTTGTGTTTCTTTTCACCGCAATGCATGATTACGATGTCCTTTGTACCAGTTTGAAAATTACGTTCTTACCCTCTCTGTACATTTAATCTTTGTTTGGACCGTCATTTTTTATATTGTTTTACATTCGATCTTCCGCACTAGCATGCTTCACGGGTTTCGTGGAATAAACTGTTATTATTATTAAAGGAAGGTGAAGAAGCCTCTAGAAAGAAGGGGTGCATAAGAGAAGGATGAAGCAAAGCAGTAAGGTCTCAGAATCAGATAAGGTCGGGGAGCATGGTAGTCCAGCTCTTGTCCAGTCTGGCGTTGAATTGCATTACAGTCTGGGTTGAGACTATTTTCGCTGACAGTCTGTTCCATGCGTTTACCATTCTATGGGAGCAGAAGTTTGCCCTTATGCGATTCAGAGCTCTGGGTTTGCTCAATTTCAATCCGTTGCTCCTGAGAGAAGAGTTGGTGTCTAAGCTGAGTAGGGGGCTCCCGTGCTGATTATTCCTTTCAGGAGCTTGAAGGTCTCTATAAGATTCCCCTCAACCTTCTTCTTTTAGGGAAAAAAGTCCTAACCTCTCCAGCCTCTGGATGTACGTCAACCCTTGGAGATCCGGGAGAAATTTCGTGAATCTCGTTTGTATCCTTTCAAAAGTGTTCATGTCTCGAAATTTAGTTGGTGCCCGTGCCTGAACTCCATGCTCTAAGTGGGGACGAACGTCTTGTACAGTGGAAGCAGGAATGCCGGGTCCCTGGATGCAACAGTGCATCGCAGCTGGAACAATATTCTTCGAGTTTTTTCAGCAGCCTCAGCACATTGTCGTGAAGGCTTGAAGGACTGGTGCATAAGCACCCCTGGGTCCTTCATCGTCTCTGTGTGCTGAATTATCAGGGGATTTTCGGGTTAAGGTAGCGCACTACAGGGAAACCTTCGGAAAATAAGTGCCTGCACTTGCTGGCGTTTAGTGGTAGGCCCCAGACCACGGACCAATTATACAGGGTGTCTAAGTCCTACTGTATGACATCCCGGGTGGCCGTTTTACAATTTTAGCATCATCAGCAAATAGGAAGCACGGCGACTATAGCCTTTGAGCTAGATCGTTAATAAAGATTACGAACAGCAAAGGCCCAATTACCGATCTCTGTGGTACCCCACTGCAGGCTAAGGCGTAGGTGTATTTGGACTTTTCTACTTTTCCGTAGTTTCGTCCACTTAGGTATCCTCCTATCCCGTCTACTGCTACGGGAGCAACTCGCAGGTTCCTTAAATTAAGTAAAAGCAGCCGATGGTTGATCGAGTCAAATGCCTTCTGGAAATCCAGATTGCAGACTTCAACAGGGTCACCGCGATCTATCCTGACAGTTACTTCCTCACGGAAGGACAGCAAATTCGTCCGGCAAGACTTACCTTTGACGAATCCGTGCTGCTGCGGTGCTACTAGACGATGCTGGGTTAGGTGGCTAACAATGGCATTTCTTATACACTTCCCATCACCTCCAGTAAGATGAGCAGGAGACTTACCGTTCGGTGATTTTCGGCTTTAAATACTGGTATAACCTCGGCTGGTTTCCATTTATTTGGGATAACGGCCTGGTATAGGCTGCGGTTAAAGAGTGCCGCAAGAGTGCCAGGATATCCGCCGGGGTTGGATGATGCCTGATACCCGTCGGGGCCAGCCGCCTCGTGCTTGTTCAGGTTTATAAGCTCTACGGCTACCTCAACACTGATGATATATAATTAAGGCATTTTTGTACAAGGTGTGGAGGCAGGGTATTCGGTTGGTGGCCGTCTTATTCTAAGTAAATTGATTTGAAATAGCTTAATGTGCCCTCGGTCTTTTCATTAGCTGTCATGGCCAATGTGTCTGAGGAGAGTTTAATACTACCTACTGACTCTCTGAGCTTGTCCTTAGACTGCACGTAGTTGAAGTGAGCTTTAAAACATGCTTTGGCACGTCTTGCGAGCGCCACTTCATACCCAGCTCGGTGATGTTTTTGCAGCCTGGCGATATAATCTCTGGCTTTCCTGTAAACCAATATCGCCGGTGCCCCTGAATAGCCTGAAACAGTTTCCAGGCCGCAGTTTCCAGGCTCTCCTCCACCAAGGGGGCTATCCTCTCCTTCTTATTTTTCTCAGTGGAGTAAATTCGTCCGTCAGTTGTTTCAGGTTTGCCTTAATATAGTACCATAGACCTTCCACTGAGAGGCCTACCACCTCTCAGTTCAAAGTCCTAGCGCGCTCTTGAAGAGACAGCACGTCTAACCTCCTGAAGGTTCTCCACCACTGGTTAGGCGACTTTGCAGTGTCGAGTGGTGCTGTGAAATGCAAAGTGCCGTGGCCACTTTTCCCTAAGGGGGCCACTACTTGAAGATCCTCAACGTCACCAGGGTACTTAGTGATTACCAGATCCGGTGTACTCGGTCAATGCCCCACGCGCCATCGAGTGGGTTGGCACACGCGTTGGATCAAGCTCTTTTCCTCTATTAAGTTCATTAGTTTGTCCCCAAATGTCCCTTTCTTCGATACCTCATGGCTCAATCGTCTTCCGGTGAATTCAAGTCCCCTACTATCAGCACCCTATCATTCTTCGTTATCACTTTTGCAGGTATAAAAGGAGTTGATTACTTTCGCCCCCTTCTGCTGATGGGCTCCGATAAATACCTACTATCGTGAGCTTATCTCCTCCAGTAGTAACCTGTGCTGAAACTGCCCGGATACAATCCACGAAGAATGCTTTCCCTTGGATCTGCGTCAGGTGTTAGACCACGAGAAGCATGACTCCCCGACCATTTCTTACCCCTCCCCTGTCAGCTCTGTAGATGGTAAACCCTACAGAGCAAAGGTGTTTATCGTTTTCTCAGTCCTTCAACTATCTCTCCGTTAGGTCATTACAATACAATACAGCAGCTTCTACCTCCAGTTCTTTCCTTTGTTGCCGATACTGCATACGTTGCTATACAGTATGCTGAGGCAACTAGACCCAATGTTTAAGCGGACTTTGCCTAAGGGAGTGTTTGTGCACTCGAGCTTCACGCTCGAGTGCTGATCCCGCTCTTTGTTTGTATTCCAGCGGGAGTTCACAGTTGCTACTCCTGCGAATTATGTCCTTCTCGAAAATTGTGTTCCACGGTGGGGTGCAGCCTAGCGGTGATCGTTGGAGGATCGGATTTAAGTTATTCTTTGGCAAGTGTATCACAAATGATGCTAGTCTCTGACTCCGATACTTTCCGGCTTCTGTCGGGGAGGACGGTCTGCTGCATTTGATGCTTGTGCAGCCTGTGCCATTATTCCGCATCAAATTATCCGGTTCTACCCTTACCCGGAAATTCGTGCTAGCGTGGATCCTGGCTGACGCAACCAAGAACATACACCGATGCACTTGACCTTGATCGCGAGGTTTCAGTTTTGCAGCGAGAAAGGACAAAAAGCGTAAATAAGTAGAATATCGCATCAGACCAGGCTAAAGTAGAAGAACTTTGGACAGAATTCGCGCAATCGTCCGAAGTGACAATTCAAGGAGCCTGTAAGTCTGTCTGTTGTACTTACCTTTAGTGGGATGGTCCTTTCGGTAGGAATCTCAAGCAGGCATTTGATTCGTTCCAATGATAGTCTTTATTTTGTCTTTATCCCTATTCATATATTTTGATTTTCTAACGCTGACACCAGTTACTGGTATGGGTTGGAGAACATCCGCTCCGTCGTCACCTTTGGGTGCTGCGACCTATCCTGTGGCAAGAAAGGTTGCTCTGCTGAAGTGGATGAGGGCATTAGATGCGATGGTTCCTTTACTTGGTTTCACCAGAAGTGTAGCAGGTTGACTAAGAAGGCCTTCCAATTAATTGCGGATAATAAGTGTATCAAGTGGACATGTGAAGACTGCATGACATTGTGTAGGAAGGAAGCCTCTCTGAGGAGTTCTTTGAGCACCTCCAAAGACTACAGTGATTCTTCCACAGCATTGAATAACATCGCAGTGAAGCACCCGGACCCACAGGAGCCCCCGGGGGTCTCCAAAATTTAGCAATCCTAACCACCATCCAAAGCACAATGGACAGACACGAAACGGAGTTGGCTGTTGTAAATGACACTAAAATCCATGAAAAAGGCCATGGGTAGATTAGAACACCACACTGAAATAGCCTTGGGCAGAACTAGAAATGTGGTGACTAAGGGAATACCTGAACCATTCTGCGTCGTAGCCAGGCAAAGGGAACGCGAGCTAAAAAACACCACTTGGTCAACATACTAAGGATAGCCGGAGTACTGGGGCACGCGACCATGAAGCGCACCTTCAGACTTGGACGGTGGCAAACACGACAAGAGGGAAGGGAGGTCGCACCTAGGCCGGTATTAGTCGATTTCGGAAACCCGAGGCACCGAGACTGCCTCTTGTGCGCGGGGGGTAAACTATTGGCGCACACCAATGGGAAAATATTGGTAGAGCCAGACCACCTGGTCAAAGGAAACAACAGGGCTACCAGATCGAATGACAGAATAGGGGAGTCCAGTACCAATAAATTGGAACAGGTAGGGGTTAGGATCCAACTATCCCAATTACCTAACCGCTCTCAAGAGCTGACAAAGGGGAGTGTCACCTACGCCAGCATAGTCTCCAGATTGGATACGAAGCTCAGGGAAGAAATACCAGTGTCCACCTCGTCACCAGTGGACAAAGCCTCAGATCCAAAAAAGCGGAGTAGGAGCTCGGAGGTAAACTCCGAGTCTCCTAGCAGTCAGCCTAGCGCTTTAAACTCTGGATCAGGCAACCTCAAGGTTCTCTACAGCAATGTCTGCAATGTGGGTAAAGAACGGGCTGAACTGTGCTCGGAAGCACAGGACCATGACTGCATTGCTATTATATTGAAACCTGGCTGAGACCTGGGGAAGCCATAGCGCAACTAGCTCCCAGAGGCTACAGTAGCTATAGAGCTGACAGAGAGGATGGCAGATGTGGGGGCGGAGCATTAATCTTAGTGGCCCAGCACATAGTGCAAAGGGAAGGTTGTAAGCTAGCAATGCCAAACATCCAAGCGATCAACTGTTTCGTCGAGACGGTTTCAAAGAAGGTTAAGTAAGACTGCGTATATAGAAGCCCCTCAGCAGATCGGCATGAGAACGAACAGTTCATGCAATATCTAGTCGGCTGGACCACCCCACACGTTTCAGGGCTGCTACTGGGGGACCTGAACGCCCCAGAGGTGCAGTGGGCGCAAGCCTGGGCCCCCAGGAACACGTTCGGGCACCGACTGCGTGACTGGGCACAGGAGGGTTCTCTGGTACAACATCTCTACCAACCCACAAGATGGAGATCGGGGCAGGAGCCAGGACTGCCGGACCTCGTATTCACACGATATCCGTACGAGGTGAAGCATCTCACGGTTGAGCCACCGCTGGGGATGAGTGACCACGGGGTGATCCACTACTCAGCACCCCACAAGATGCGTCGAGTGTTTAGGCATATCGACCGTGAGGCCCTAGTAGAGGCAGCCTTAAATCGAGAGTGGCAAGGGGGAATACGAGACGATAGAAGAGGAATGGGGCCTTCAATGCAAATGTAATACACCTCATCGAGCTTTTTGCACCGCTGCGCAGGATCAGGAGACAACGGATTCAACAATGGTGGAAAAGCCGGGCCAAGAGAGCACAATCTGGGAAACATAGAACCTAGAACAGCTATAGAAA
>UZAN01000196.1:0-12965 GCA_900618425.1 Echinostoma caproni | reverse complement strand
CCTTACCTTTCACGTTTGTTGGTTTCTAGGGAGCAAATATCAAATGAACTCATACACAGTCTAATGTAAATTTCCACATTGATATTTTCCTTATTTTTTACGCGTTTTCTGTGTCCGGTTCATTATCATCACAGTAACTATTTGTCATATCTTTAAGCTCATTTTTAATAGTGCGCAATGCCAAAGCAAAAAGATAACATTCTTTTCACTGAAAATTCTGTCTAAATTGGATGAATAAAGTGCACTCTTGACTTGACGTACCTCTGAACTACGTGGTTGACGGTTAAGCTATATGTGAGTCGAGGACATTTTTGTGCCACTCAAGGTCTCGACAATGAAGAAACAATTGGCATAGAAAATTAAGAAATGAGAACTATTGGGTGCTAAGAAAGTTGCGTGATTATGAAAACAAGTGGATATCTGTTTGATCAACGAATCGGTTTGTTCATGCCATCCCATTCTGCCATTTTGCTGGGATTGGATTAGGTTGCATTTACAAGTGCGCCAAACAGATTCTGTGCTCTATGAATGGCAAGTTAATGAAATGAAGATTGAGCGGAAATTCACATGGGCTCTACAAAACCATATTTAGCTATCATGTTCATGGTTTTTGGCTCGAGGTGAGAGTTTCAGCTCCTAAAGACGAAGTTTTTGCTCGAAGTCTGGATAGTGTAGAAAAGGCACTCACCACCGACCAGTAGAAGAAGAAACAATCGTTTACTACCCTTTCCCGACGTTCAGAGAGATTTCCATCGAAAGGGATCTGGTTGCGTGACTGAGATTTACAGCTACCGTCCATCCCAGACAAAACCGGAAAGGATAAACTTCGCTGACAAAAACAAAATACGAATATGATCATGAGATAAATTTGAAAGCTTCCAGCCGCTTAATACGACATCATTTTCTATTTAATACCATTTTTAGTTTATATTCTGTGAACAGCCTCGAGAAAACAGCATGAACCAACTTACCCCCATCTGAACTTTGCCTTTTTTCAGCTTGATCTCACGTGCTCGGGCCTCCAGAATTTTCTCACGATGTGTCTCTCGCTCAAACATGGACGTGATCAGATTCTTTTCGTTCCTTGGCTGTGTCCAAAATCCCTCGGACAGTTCTAATATAGTACAAACACCACTGTGCGAACCGGTGGCAATTAAATTTCCTTGCTCTTGAGCTTTCAAACAATGCAACGGCTCATCGCACACCTTCATGTGTACATGAAGTAATTGAAGTTGGAAAGAAGAAATAGAAAATAGTTATTGATCAAGTGTTTTACAAATTGTTGATCTTTTTCCCGTTTCTTTTCCACTAAAACACTAATATTATTTGTTTATAAGTTTCCCTGTGTGAAATTATAAATAACGATTCAGTTTTCTTAATTGACGGTGTAGCGGTTCTTCAACCGACAGTTTCGCAACGGCAGTTTTCTTTCCTCGCCTCTTGCTTTTCTCTAAGTTTCTTGGTAGATCCATTCAAGCTGGACGTGATCATCAAATCACGGACTAGACGCACCTTCACCCTTCGCTGGTGACTAAATTCTAGACAGTTTCAGTTTCCAACCAGTCTTGTGTAATATAGGACTATCAGGACATGGTTACATAACCATGGCATACTTATCAGAACCATCGAGGTTCAGATATTAAGTAGCACTTTCACCCCTCGATCAGGTAGAATTATGACAAAAGCTAGGCTACCATCACACTTTTCCTTCTTACTTAAGGACCCTTCTCCACCGGGCACAATCGCGTGTGCCGTCGAGATTTAGCATGTATCGCCATTGTTTGGCGATAATGATCTTCCGGGGAAAGTTTCTTCATTAGATATGGCCACCTCATCATTTCCAGTTTTGCTTTAACTGTTATCGTGCTTTTAATGAGCACGAAAAGACCGCACCGACACCATTCCCCACAGTGAGCTCTGTATCGCACGCTTCCTTTGCACTGATCATGATCAGAAGCAGATCTGCAGATGTACTTTCAGATTTCCACTGTCGTTGCTAAAATACCAGCATAAGCTAGGTAAACTCTCCTCCAATATTTCGGAAATTTCAGAATATAAAGTTTCTACAATCTTAATTCTTGAATCTATTTCTTCCCGGAACGGATATCCATGAAGAAAGTGAGCA
Source organism: Echinostoma caproni (assembly GCA_900618425.1). Classification (NCBI taxonomy): domain Eukaryota; kingdom Metazoa; phylum Platyhelminthes; class Trematoda; order Plagiorchiida; family Echinostomatidae; genus Echinostoma; species Echinostoma caproni. The sequence continues at coordinate 10,840 of UZAN01000196.1, read as the reverse complement.
AACGTCAGTGACAGGTTCTGACAAACTTGAAAGTCAAAGTTTTATTATAGGCCATTTAACAAGGCCAAAGCTTATCATACCCCATAGGATTTTTACAGAATATTTCAATAACTTCACAAAGAGAAAAAAATATATTAACACGTGGTACCATCACTCACAGATATTGAAATTTTGGGTGTTTCAATGCTTTATTAAATGGTGATTTAAATAGTTCAGCTGTAGGAGCACACACTACATCAGATGGAAGAGAATTGCGTACACCGCACACTCTGAATGCATACGATTGATGCCGGCAATCAAGGTCGCTGTTCTGGGTCTTCACCTTTAGTGAATGTCCCCTGGGTTGATCATTATGAGATGAAGTTAGCATAGAACTGCAAGGGTGGTTGGGTTGATACAGTATGTGAGATGCCAAGATTAAGTCCCCCCGAAGTAGGAGGCATTGAGATGAGTAGAATCACAATATTTTCAGTCTTTCGGGGTATGTCTTGTTATACAGACCTTTTACCAATTTTGTTGCCTTTGCGGACGTTCTAGAGCCTTCTTGTTGCGGTTTAACCATGGATTCCATACTTGAACGGCGTACTCCGTGTGTGGCCGAACGAACGCTGATAGTAAGCTTGGGAACAGTGCTCTTTCGAACTGCCCGTCTGAATAATCCAGCCTGCCTCAGAGCTATGGATGATCCTCTGGCACAGTGCGTGGGACATCCTACGTCCCCCTGTACCATAACTCCCAAATCCGTTTCATCAGTGGCATGTCGTATTATTTGGTTCCCCAGAACATAGGAGAAACGAGTCTTATGCCGCATGGAAATAACTCTGCATTTGGAAACGTTGAACTCGATGTCATTGGCGATTGACCATCGGTGGGCTGCATCGATCGTTTATTGGAGTGCTATATAATTCCCAGGATGTGTTGCAGTTCTTTAGATCTTAGCGCCGTCCGCAAATAACAGTGTATTAGGCCCAAGGACGTGTCAGGTCGTTTATAAATGCAAGAAAGAGACGAGGCCCCAGTAGGGATCCTCGGGAAGCAATTACCTAGTCACTAAAATGGTATTACTCTATTTTTCAGACTGAATAAATATTGATGAGACAAGGGGATCTTGTTCATATAGTAATTAAATAGATATATCACGATCGCCATCATCATTACCTTTTTGATTCGATAAAATATACGGGAACTGCGTTAATCGGTGTTTTTGCTATACATTTATTGTATTTTGTCGTTTTATAATTTTCAGGCTTCTGCTCTCATGCTATCATTATATCACTACCCCACTATTATATGGGCATGGTTCAGCTGAAAAGATTTGCTTTTTTCAGTTTACTTCCCCTTAGTGCAACACTTTGAACAGCACCTTATTCCAATTACAACATACTGCTCACAAGTAGTATTAAGTTAAATGCAAAAACCATTTCTACCAGGTTACAGGTCCAAATTTGCATGGCCTCTGAGATAAACTTAGGGTTGTTTGAAAGAACCTGGCTGCGTACACCTTGATCTTAATTTTTATATCAGATCATTCATATACAAAAAATTTCCTGTCTTTAACATGTATCGGTGATTATTCGCATTTAACTCAACTGTGTCCCTTCGTTGCTGTCGGACCAAATGAACTGACTATCACTGAAGAGGACACCTGAATAAACATGAATTGGCAATTTGGTTCAGTGATGAGATGAGTTGGTTGACACAGTGGTAACATACACGCCTTCCATGCGATGGGTCCGGAGTTCAAATCCCGAACGGGTCGGTGGATATGCACTACTGACGAGCTCTAATAAAAGCGAAACTCGAGGCTAGTGCTTTCGAGTGTGTGATTGAATCGATGAACTGAGGATTGTGCAAAAAGGTCAAGTCCGAAGGATAGTCATTTCAAAGTAATTAATCCGTGAAGCAGAAAATGAACTCAGAGCAGTGAGCCAAAATGACCCGCACACCATTTAAGTCTAAATTCAAACACCCGGTACTTCTTTTATTCTCAGTTAAGATGATAAAGCAAAACACCCACCTGTATACTCAAAGTAGGTTCCTTCTGTTTGAATATCACATCCCAACAATCAAGCACACCATCCAGACGGGTGGTGTAGAATACAGCTGGTCGGACTGGACTCCAGCATCCGTCCGACAGTCGATGCTCGTGATAAGCAGTCCACATGATTGCCGAATCTCGGATATCCTCTGACCAAATCCGAGCTGTCCAGTCTCCAATGCTCATGAAATTCTTCGGGAACATTGGATTGCGTTGCAATGCATAAACTGGTCCCAAGTGACCGGGATAAACTGCAACAATCTTCTCCGCAGGAGTTTTGCCTTTTCTGTTGCATGAAATAATTGTGCCCTAAAACAAGCATAATTTGGAGACAATTTTTATTTCAGTAAGCGAAGGTTGTTAAATGCTTGAGTGTTTTAAACATACCATTTTACCATAGAGAAGTTGATTGGGGTTGTTAACTTGTTGTGACGTATAATATCAGTAAAAGACTGTAATTAATGTTTTGCTCGAGCCTCTTGTTACGCAGCTTCGATGGGGCTTTGATAATCGACAGAGAAAACTTTCTGTCTTATTGTGAATAAATTTTAAACCCATGCTAGCTGACCGGGAATTTAAAATCATCCTAGAAGACCGATTCCCATGTTCAAGGTTATCATTACTTTATACTGTGTGGTAGTCTGACCACCGGTAACGAGTTCAACAAATAGCGATTCGGTTAATCCTTGAAGGCTTGCAACTGCTCCTGAAGGACCGTAGCGTGACAAGTTCTTCGGTAAGACCTTACCCTAATTTGCATGAAATTACGCAGGTGATAAAAACCAACCACCACGATCATGTGCAAACGAAAGCGAGAGTGTAATTTTCAGTGCGGGAATTCTGCATAAAATAAACACCACTGTTCACTGGGACTGAGCTATCTATGTGGACGCGCAAACCAATTGTGGAGAAAAATGACGCTAAGCAAATGTCAGCAAATGTTCGAATTCCTCCACACAATTGGTCACACTGAAAATTGTTGACAAAATGTTGAAAATTGGTTCTTTTAGCTCGGGTGAACTGAATTCACAAGCACTGATGATGTCACCTCGGCTGGTGATGAAACGTTTGCAAACAAAATGCCAAGCCCGGTGAACAGGTTAAATGGAACACTAAAAATTATTAAATAAGTTGAAGAAAATCAGCGATTCAGAATGTAATGATCTGGTAGAAGCCGGAATTAATACCAAGGGATGAAAGAAAAGCAATTAAAGGAGATCGAGAAACTGTACATAGGCTTCAGGGTTTACCATTCGATCAAGGTACTTAATTTTTAGTTGTGAGAAACAATTAATTTTGAAAAGGGACGAATTCATGGTAGCCTCTTTACTATCAGATCTGGCAGACAGTTCCTGTGCTTTTTCGCTTTTCGGGTTCATCCATGAGCATGTCTGACTTTATTTCATTCTCTTTCTGACTGTTCTGCTGCGTTTTCTTCTTGCGACCACTGATCAAAGCTTTCTATTCGCCAAATTCATTACAATAACAGGTCTTCTACACCTGGGTAATCTGGAGAGACCAATTTCAAAAGTGTACGGTGAAACACAAACAGGTAAGTCTTTTTCCCTATACTGTGTATCCCAACCTCCCCACCCCCGCGTTATTTTTATTGTTATTGTTGTTGTGGCGTTGGCATCATGCTTGTTCTCAAGCCGGTGTTAAACATATATCTTCCATTTCGGTTACTGTAGGCAGCGCTGTTTGTTTTGAAATTTGAATACGCTACTCACCTTAGGCGCCATCTTATTTTGCCATCTTTAAATTGTTTCATTCCTGTTCAGAACACTGTGTTTACGGCTCGCGTCATTCGGATGTTTGTTTCCGTGAGGTATGAGCATACGAGCGAAGCGCCTCAATCACTCTACTATTAAACATTTTACCGCTCGTTTATTCTCATGCTCATGACTTAGCAAAGGTCAGATCGCTCCTGGAAACTCAAATAATAATAGATATTATTTAAAGTCATTGGTGCTAAAAATCCGTTACCATATTCTATCAATCAACCCGCCATGTTAATGCTTCCATTCATAAACATTAGCTAAAAACGTACCAAAAACCAAACGAGAATTTGAAAATTCAATAGGAAGCAGGGCCGTGTAAATGGCAAAAGATTTGGAGTAATGTGGTTAACACGAAAGATGCATCATTCAAGTGTACTGGAAAAACCAGAAGGACCCAGTATACAGAAAAAAATAATAAAAAATATCAGTTTATTGTAAGCTGAGTTAGGGTTTCCATATAGAACAAGGTAGACTGTGATTGTCGGTTAGCGGTGTACTATGCGATCCGGGAACTCGAAGCCAAGTAAAAACATGGTGGACAAAAGCACCGTTTGATTGAAATGAAATCAGTTGTTCAAGGATACTTGTTTCTTGTCCGCTCCGTATGGCTTCAGGTAGTGGAGTCCTACTGAAGTCAATAGTTTGGAAGCAATCGGAGCGGGACTTATACCGCTGAGGTTTTAGTATTCACTACGTGACTCCTTCTTCAAAATAGAAACGATTAATTACTTATCCCAAGTTGATGGAAATAGCTCTTCTCTACATGAAATCGCAATATATTCCATGACATCGACTACACTTATTTACAACAATGAGAGAGGCTCATCAAATTGAATTGTTTTCAATTCATTCAGTGCTTACATGAAATACTAACTAACATTCTAATTCTGTAGGGTTATCTGATATACACCGTTATTCTGTATTTCAATTTGGTAAGTCACTAGAACTCGTTCCTATTGGTATCAGAAATTAGAGATAATTGTCTTCATAAACCAAACTTTCAGCCTTACTATTTTAACCCTTGAGGAATATCACTAGTAAACAGGTTTACTGATGCAGTGGTTAGCTGCCTCAACATAAGCACCTTCAGATACACAGTAGAAAAATGTTGGGTACATGTTCCTCTTATGCTATTTGCGGTTTAGATGCTGCTTTGGTGGTAGGCAGCTCCGCCGTCGTCCGGTTCAATACCTAACCTATAGAAGCTTTATGTGGTCGCCACACCAAGTCTTGGGGCTTAGGTTTCCGATTTCAATCACTGAACAGCAGGTCCTCGTGACTATGGGGTTCGCCTCGTCTGCAGTTTATCACACCTAGGTGTGTAATAAAAAACCACTTTACAAACATTGATGTTTTGGTTAAATTTTCACCTAAATTTGTCCCCTGGTTCACCCCCTTTAGAATGTTGTCTGGCTGCCTGGCTTTCTTTTCATCCTGATTTTTATAAAGATGGGGTGACAGTGTTTGTTCGCTTCCATACGTGATACGCAGAACTTTATAAAGTCATCAAATAATTAGTGTTGTCCACATTTTCCTTGTCGGCTTTAGTTGCCCATATACATTACGAAGCCAAACCAGAACATTTTTTGGCGATATACACGCTTGGTCACTACTTTGATTAGGAAAGACACCTTTTCATGATAACTCTAAACGCATCAACCAATTTTAGTATAGATGTGGTCAAACCTACTTTGTGGATCATAAAGGTAGTTTAGTCACTGGATCGCAACGTATATGCTTGATTTAGTTTAATCATGTGCTGCTGAGTCGATAAAACTAACGAAAGACGGCGATCCTTAACCCCAAAACATCACTTTGACTATTAATAAAGAAGACACATAAGATGCATCACTTGGGCTATAAGTAGTTGTTCCAATCAAAGCCTCCGAAGCCAGGAGAGGCCTAAGAATCCGGGTGCAAAACCCATGCGGTGTTTGATAGTTGCCACCAAAGTCAACAGGACTTGATTTAACCTCTGCTGACCTGTAACATCAAGGTTATTTATGGTCTGTCCACAGCGTAAAACAATTGCATTCTCATAACTAGAGTATTTTTTGCAGTCTACAGTGTTTTTGATTTCGAGGGATAAATAGTCAATTAGAGCCGTACCGCGGCACTTTACCGATTAGCTGATGAACTCGGAAGTATGCTAAAGGGATCAACTACACTCAACCAACCTTCTCTCTCTGGGTTTTTAGAGACAGATCAGTGGCCCAACTAAAACAGTTAACCAACTGAAGCCTTTTCATTTGTGACTATATTTCTGTTTACTGTCAACAATAATCCATCCGGCAGAATGCAATATCTGAAACTGATGAAACCACGACCGAATAGGAGCGTAAGGATTTCCAGTTAGCAGCGCAAAAGATTGTAATAAACACCCAACCACAGTGGTAGCAGTGAACCGTTTTTTTGTTTCAAAAGAAGACTGGGATGGATTTTTTAGAATATTACTAAAGGCTAAGCCCTAGTCTTTGATTGCTTTTCTGCTGTTCCACATCTGTCACATGCACACCACTTTCTACTTCTCTTACACTCTCAGGGGGCTTTTATACAGGTTTATCAACTTACTGAGGTGCGGTGGACGAGACTGCCCAACACCAAGAGCAAACCTGCATTACATATCTTTATCCGCATGTTCAACATACAAGGACTCTCTATTATTCAAAGAACAGTTTTAACAGGCAGCTCACAGGTATAAAAATCTCAATGCACCCCATTCAAAGACAAAAGCCTTTTGACCTTGAATGACCTAACATTCTGATGATGAGACAATGCATAAACTGAGAAGCGTTCTAAATGACCTAAATGACCGATAATACTTGAATGCCTAAGCTCTCTGAGCAGATGAAAATCAGTCTCAATAATATTTCCTCCGCCTTGTGCAAATAAAGCGTTTATAATAGGGTTATCTTACTGTATCAACTTTCTAAACCCTATTCCGATTTGGACAAGGATTTTATGAAGATCTTTGAAAATCAGCTGTACTCCCTATAGAAAATACCAGGAGAAACGCGAGATTTTGGGAATAGTAATTTGTAGAAGATATGCGAAAACGATTTTTTTAAATAACCGGTCATTAATTTCCCTTTATATCTTAAATTCATGCAAGAGTTTTATTTTATATTATTTCTACTGGTGCTATATAATGCTATCTTGTATAATCTAAGACCGAAGATTTATGAATTATTTATCAGAATCAGGATATTTTAGAAACTAAAACCTCAGGATTATTTAAACAGTACCTGACTGCGCTAGACGCAAGAACATGAAAGACTGAATTTTTACCTAAAGCGATTGGAAACGTTTTAGGCTCATTTATGATATTTTAAGATGTTCAAGCCTTCAATTTGTTGAATATAGTGATTTTTATAAACCAGATTTTATTTTTATTTTGTCTTAAGGAGTTTTACATGGGCTCTAAGGTGGTTAGATCTAAGAAATATACAGATATAAATAAAATGTCACTGACTGTGTTAATTGGAATAAGAAACACTTAAAGATCTCTGTAATACCTTTTTAGATGCTGTCTTTGAGATTTCTTATATATATATATATATATATATATATATATAAAGTATATTTTACACTAACCTTGTTTGCAACACCGAGTGACTTTTTTCTATTCTATTTCTAGAAACAATAAGTTCGGGCCCGAGATAATTACATAATAAACCAAGGAGCCGCTGCTGATGGAACGAGTACACCAACTTGTCAGCCACGGCGGCCAACTCAAAACAGAAGCAGCATTACGACAGAGATACTGGTGATCGAAGCTTCACGAAGAAGTTGTGAAGTTCTGCATGCTGTGCGAGGTATTTTTAGCAAATAATTGTGGACCGCAATACCCCAAGGCTGCATTAGAACCTATTCTCGTGAATGAACCAGGGAGTAGATTGGGGGTAAATTTAATGGGTCCCCTCCTAACAGCGACATCAGATAATTGTTATTTGCTGGTAATGGTGGATTATTTCACCAAATAGTGCAAATCTGGCCCGGTTAGAAATCAGGAAGCAGCTACAGTTGCTCATAGCATCGTTAACTAATGGATTTCCCGCTGTGTTTTACCCCTGAGTATCCACTTCGATCCAGTGCCGGTTTTTGAAAGCGAACTACTGCAAGGGGTGTGCCAGTTGCTAAACATAAAGAAAACTCGCCAAAATCTGTATCATCTGCAGGCTAATGGTTTGATCAAACGCACGAACAACAAAATCAAAGGCATCCTGTAGGTCTTCATTGAGAGATAAAATACAGACCGATGGGATGATAGATTACCAGGATATATGCTGGCATACCGAGCTGCAGTACATACATCTACGGAAATGACTCCAGCATACCTAAACTTTGGTTGTGAACTCCACCTACCGATAGACATCACAACCCCAGTCGCACCCGAAAAAGCAGTATCGACACCACGGTTTACCCACCAAATACGCCAAAAGCTGCTCACTGCTTTTGAGTCGGCCAGTCACGTAAACCAACAGGCACATCTGCGACAGAACCAACAATACGATCGGAGTTTCAACGGATTATCATATGCTAGAGGGGATAAGGTTTGGCTGCATCGACCCAAGCTCCTAGTAGGCACTGCGCAAACTTTCACCGCGAGCTCCAGAGGTTACCGTAACCCCTATATATAACCGGCTATAAAGACGATCACGTGACGTTTGTTGCGGTTAGTAGCATCTAACCCACATATAAAACAGCAAGTCATAGAAGTGATTCTTCAATGGACTAGCTCTAAAAGAGCTATCTATTCACCCGGTGTTGCAAACAATGTTATTGTGACAAAAATACACTTTCTGGGTACAAGTTTATCAATTAATTGAAAAAATGTTACTGAATACGCATGCCTGACAAGCGGCAAGAACCGCTAAACCAGTGAAATCTTGTCTAATCATTCATATACTAATTATTGTGAAATAAATACATATCGCTGGCTTGCGGGTGCCAATGCCAACGCAATGATAACATTAACAGGAAATAGGTGTATTGAGGTACAGAACGAGGTGAAAAGAAGGTTAAGCAGTTGCAACGGAAAAATGTAAACAATAGGAATGACAACAGCTTTCTTGTGTACACTTTTGAATACTTTTGCGCATGCTAGTTTATGGTTTTTTACAGGGCACGGAATTTCAACAGGCAGACCGTACAGCATTTGTGTCACTGACTTATTTTCTGGGCTTTATATCTTATCTCCTCTAACCAACGACAATCTTCATCAATTAACTAAATGGTCATTTAAAATAAAATATTAAGTTTGATTAATGCAACAAAATTCAGCTTCTATCGGATGCACTTAGCGTAGTTGAGTGTGTCATTAAATGCTTGTAAAGGAAATGAGTTGCTGCAAGAGTTGTTGAACAGAACTGTTTGATAGGTTTTTCCAATTTATAAAATTGTCAAATGGGAAATGATGTAAACCAAATAAGGCTATCAGAAAATTATCTGCTTTATTTCTCCTTGGATAAATAGATCTCATCTTGATTTGAAGAGCATTCTAATAGTTATTAAATTTATTTATAATTTGCACTCGTTTTGTATCTACTTTCGACAATGATCTGCTATTGCACTCCTATCTATCTTAGTCAAGCCTTTTGGGAAAGATCAAATAAATTATTCTAAGAAGTAAAATGAGTTGTTTTACTAAGGTGTAAGTAATCGAACATTAAATAGCTTAATACATTTTATTTTTCGATTTACTTACTTGTTCGGTTCCAGCCATAAACTTTGTTGGAATGGTCGACTCATACTCTAAGGCATAAGCCCCTTGAGCGCACGAGAAATCTTGTTTCTTTGTTGGGTCCAAATACAGCTTTTCCGTGGGTTCTGTCATTTTTCGTACATCCCACCACAGAACTTGACCGTCAGTACCAGTGGAGAAGCATTCAGTTCCTGTCTTCGACTGAATCCAAATTACTTTCCAAGCTGGATCACGATGGCTTTGTTCAACAGGTGATACTTCTACCGGTTGCGATCCCTTTCGCCTATCCCAAAGGGCTATTTAATGGAAATTTTAAATCCATGATAACTACCTAGTTGGCCGCTGTAGCATCCACTGATTAGCGTGTGAGAATCCTTCGGGTTATATTCAATACATACTAATGGGGAGGCCGGTTTTAATACCAACTCTGGTTTGTTTGGGTTTCCTAGATCCCATATGTATGACTCTAATGAAGTATTTGGTGAAGCGGCCTGAAATTCCGTGTTGCAGTAAGCAATTGCCAACTTTGAAGGTCCATCAGGAAACCAAGATATATGTGTTACGCTTCGCTTTATATCATTCATATCACTGAAAATAAAGATCTAAAGTAAAAATGTATATTACCGCAAGATATTAATCGTTTTTGCCGAGGGAGGTTCTTCTGATGTAGTGTTGTCCAATTCATCAAAATAGCTTTCGTAAATATTAAGGGCATTATTTTGTTTTATACAATGTTCCATAATCTGCACGGATAACTTTGAAGAAAAAGAATACTAACCCCACCGAGTCTTTGAACAGTTGCGGTGTAAATTTCGTCCTTCTCAATCTTTTTTCTATACCTTATAACTTGATCCGGCTCCTGAGCATTCACATCTTTTGGCCAACCTCCTTCGATGTGATTAATTCCGCGTGACTCAGAATGATATCTTTCAGTATTAATCTCATGCTCTGACATTTCATTTGAGCACTGGATACCTCTATCGATAGGGTTCTTTTCTATATAATTCGCAGCAAGCTCCGAATCAGGGAGTATATCAACATGAAGCTCAGCGTTTCTGTCACTAAAATTGCACTGCCTCCCAAATTCCGCCCGTTTCTTTGTGTATACGTAAGTAATCTCCATTTCTGTAACTTTGATAGCGATCAACTACCAATTTAAGATAGTAGAAAAACTCTATTCTTAGCAACAATCATTAAAACAAAACAACTCGAGGTCACGTCGGAATTGTTTCAGTTAAGTTCAGTTCAGTTTGCACGGGACGATGTGTGGTCCGGGCCAATCTTGCGTCCAGATTGATGCGTTGTTGGCTGTTCTTG
>UZAN01000195.1:0-12968 GCA_900618425.1 Echinostoma caproni | reverse complement strand
CTGAACTGCGATTGGATGACATGAAGCTGTACCTGGTCGTGCTTGGAATGCGGTCACGTAAGTTTGAATCACCACAGCTAGTTTACCTTAACATTTTTTCGATAGTCTTCGACGTTTTGTTGTCGGAATCTTTTAAACAAATCGTTCCGGATAACGAATAATAAAATTGGTTTGCTTTGTACTTTCAAATTCTTGAATGGGAAGAGATGGTTGAAATTTGAGCTAACACACAAGGGTTTAAACTAGGTTTTCTTAAGCTTCAGAAACACGAAACTGGAAAAAATGAGGATATAACCCCGCCCATGCTGGTTTGTGGTTAACCGTACCCTGTACCACAGCGCTGTAGCATATTTTGAGTTTTGCATCTAGGAGGTGATAGAGGCGGTGGTGACCAAGTAGTTAGGTCACTAACTTGTGACCTGTGAGCCCCGGGTTCCAACCGCTCCACCACCGCCCGTCTTCCCAGGCAGCCTTTGCACGGCCGCGGCCCCCTTCCTGAATGCTGTCTGTACATTTGTATATTGATGCGTTTGATTTTCGAACAAGATGAAGATGTAATCCACTTATCGGTACTAGGAAGACAGATGTGTTTTTGTGTCTACGTGTTCATTGCAGGCTTCAACAAAAATTTCGTATTTGTTTCTTCGATGGATCGCAGTGATAAACATGTTGTTTTGGGTGCGTATTCGTGGAAGTTAGGGCTACTCAACGATCTAAAACTGGCCATGTACACAGATCTACACGATAAAGCTATCTGTGTTTCATGATGTTATGAGTCAAAATGTGAGGGTGAACCAGTGACAGTGCACAAGGAAACCAGAGTGAGGCATTATACACAATGTCTAAGTGCCACTCACTCAGCACTGAAAACCCTTAAAGTAATACGACGGAGATGCTTCGTTCTTGTCAGGAATAACTAGTAGTGGATTTATAGATTGTTTAATTGATTTGTCAAGGATATTTCAAGAAGATTTGAAATTCCCCATAATCACAACTGTTTTGGTTGCTTTATCGGCAGGAATGGCAACGAAAAAGCTTTCCCAACTTTCAGTCATCAACAGTGCATAGGTTTGAGGCCGACAAGCTAGCAGCTAATTTCACTTAAAATTCATGTGATTTAGTGCCTATCCTTCTCTGTTCAACAGTTGATTGCTCATGCACAATAAGGCCCAACTCGTAATATCAGTCTTTATCCAATGGACGATGGTCAGTGTCCATTGACGGAGTCAGATAGCCGCCGTATCTCACAGTGTTGATGTGTAACCAACCTGTTATGGTAGGAATATATACAAATAATGACTTGCAAACGTTATACAAATCGCATTGGTAATCTGCTACCCACGTCTACTCCCACTAGGACGTAGGAACAAGGCCACAGAAGTAAACGGTTAGTTTATTGAAAGAAATCAAGGTGATTGCATAATACTTACAGTGGAATACCATTGGCGTAACCGATATTGACCAATCTCTGTTCGTTTTCACATGATCCTTGTTGAAACTAGACGGATTTTTACTAGACTTGAGTACTGGCTTTTCATCGTTTGTTCCGAAACTGTATTTTGTCGCTCCCTGGATGGTGTTGTCTCGAAGAGTTGCACTATCACATAAAGACTATATAAAATCCTCTAAACCATTTGGAGTCCCAATAGTACCAGCGCAGTCATCCCACGAAAGACGGTTGATAATCCCATGAGGATCAACCCACGCGAGGTTCATACGAGTCCCGATAAGGCGATACACGAATGCTGCTTAAAGAACACTGGATTGACAAAATAATTGAAATTTGTTCTTTCAATCAATATCGAACCTTATGTCTCTAACTGCCGGTTTGCTTGACAGAACTCCTTTTATACGTCGTTCATATACACGTTTCACATGAAAACTGCCATCAATAGGTTTTACACTAAAGCCATAACCTCATAAGTGGCTTCTTCAGTAGTTAATAACAGATCTATTTCACCGAAATTGCTCCTTGTGGAACGGTTCAATGCACTATTGAATTTTTTTGTCATAAAAGCCTTTTTTGATATCTTATATCTTGAAGCGTCATTGCTCAGTGACTGCTGGTATGTAGCCCCTAACTGTATTGGTCTCCTTTAATTTTCAAACAGTCAACTTAGGTTTCGACACTCCGTATACGAGAACTATATAATTTTTGGCATCGAATGCGAAACCTAAGTTTATTTACTTCGCTTTAATGCTTTCCAGATATCTGTACAATTCTGTATTCTGTCTGAACCAGTTTAAAGAAAGTATTTTGATCCATTTCCCTTCGTTGTCAAATGGAGATCTCTCTGTGAAAACTAATTCAAATAAACACAACACTGTTTCTTTAAGAACCCAAGTTTTCTAACTGTGAAAACTTATTGAGATTTATGATGGCGTTCAATTCAGCCCATGCTTCCACAGCACCGTTTCATGTTTTCCTCGTGCACTTTTCGATAACCTTATATCAGGCTCTAGTATCAATGTTTTAACGGATCACTGAAGTAGACGACTGGTGAGGCTTCGATAAAGCGTGTTCTAATCAGTCATCTGACTATGTGCTGTTAGCACGTTGAAACCACAGCCTGATATAATGTTATCCAAACTTGCACGAGTAATTTTCCAACGCTGAAAGTCTATTCCTTGGATGGAGTAAAGGTGTCTCTCATCGTTGAAAGTGATAGGACGAACTGTACCGGAGTTTTATCCCTATTGGGAGTCATTAGTTACCCATACTTACCGGAACGCTTGGGATTCTAACCAGGGAATTAATCGTTGTTATTGATTTTCTAACACCAGGGAAGCCAAAATATCCATTCTTCCAAAAGACCAACCAGTCGTTTTGATGCGTTTTGGCTTGTTCTCATAGATTCCCGGGCTCTCTCTTTGGTTCGCAAACGAATGAAGCCGCCTTGTGGTGAGTCAACCCTCCGAGATGAAACCAGCCAAGCACCTACGCGTTCCACTTCCTGAATTTCGGACCACGGTCCCACAGTATCAATCAATCAACAATCACAGTTTAAACAGAAGTCGGGTGACTAGAAGAACAAGCACGGTGATTGGTTGATATTCATTTGATCAATGTTATTTATGTTTACGCATTATTTAATTCTATTGATTTCTGTCAATAGACAGACCACTACTCCAGTGGCCTTTTTCCTGCGTCTCAGTGATGGGAGATCCCATCGTACGATTGCTAGTGGGATTCTGTGCCTCATTTGCTACCGTGATTCGTGGTCCTTATTCCGTACCCCTATTGATTACTATACACAACTAGTTACTTGACCCCCTGCAGTCGATGAGCTGGAAAAAATAGGAAAATTGTTTAAAAGCAAGGAATTCCATTCCTGGCCTTTTTAAGCTACATGGCGGCAGATTGATACAGGGGAAGTGCGCACACTGCGTGATCTTTATACGATCGCTGTGTCTATAATCCAGTTTGAAGAGTGCGCACATCATCGTTTTGGTTTTGCCTATCCACAACAAATTGACCAATACAGGGCTACTCGGATGATAATTTGTATTCAGAAACACGGATTTTCTTTGTACAATATTAGCAACACGTTCAACAAACTGCTTTGGTACAAGTCAAGCAGAGATCACAGATGAATTGTAGCTGCAACTGCGGGTTACATACATTTTCTAATTTGATTCGTAAAAATGTGGTCCTGAAACTATTCCATCAAAACCGCTAGTTCGTTAGCAAAACATTCTAATCAATGATTTTTGCGTTACTTGCTCTCCCCAATGCTTTTCTGTACTAACTTCATGCGTTCACGATCGCGATATCAAGTTTATTTTCCAGACTGCCACAGATCATCGTCCAGATGCGCACTGCGTGCAGTATTTTTCAACATCCTTTACACCTATTCCCATTTGCTTCTTATACAACGAAGCGACTAAGTGATTTCCGTTGTTCATATCCTCCTTGCGATGGACTTTGATGATGGATGGAAGTTAAAGGAACCGCTATTTTTGGATAGTATTAATAAAAACTGTAACGTACGGTGCCATGGGCTCCGCTCTCAGCTGCACCGGTAGATCGATACAGTTGATTCGTATGGTTACCACAGTAGTAACTCCTCTCTTTCTGTTGCTGGATTTGCTACTCTCCACCTTGTTAAAAAGTTATCTTCTCTAATTTAAATGCGGTTGAAATGTTTGTGATAATCGGCAAATAGCACTGATTGGTACTCGTCAGCAGTGCGTACCTTTTGTGTTTCTGTCAGGACTCGAACACACACCCAAGATCATCAGCAGTGCCTGGAACCTGTGAATAACCGAATGGACCAATCCAAACATTCATCTTAATGTAACATTTTACCATTTATGAGTCAATGCCGTCCTAATATGCAGTAGCACGTCATTTCCTAACTGGCGCTTATCATTTAGCTCCCCATTAAAATTCCCTAGGTATTGCAGTGTATTGTACGCATACTTTGTCATGTTATCACCCGAAATCCACACTTGATATCAAATCTATCTGGCTTATTTGGAAAATTTGTGATTAAACGATTTTTTTAAACGGCATCAATCGGAAATGGAAAATGAGGTTTGTAAAAGTCTTTTGGTGCTTGCGATGACATCTATAGGAACAAATCGTATCTTATCACATGAATCCAACGCAACTTTGTCGATTTTTCAGTCATATCATCATTCCTAAAATTATTTTTGACTAAGCGAGAAAAACTTCAAGGAATTGAATTCCGAAGCAATCGTATAATCGTTTAATGATACAGAATGCCCACGCTATGTCGATGTTTGTGGCTCTTCCTATTTTGCATTAATCTGTATACGGTTGAAACCAGCTTTTTATCAGTCCCGGTCAGTTCCGAATCAGCTGTTTTCGACTGTTATTCCTGTCCGTTGCTCCCTCTGCTACCAGTTACTGGTGAACCCAATGCCTCAATAAAGAAACACACTAATTCTCGGTACAGTTTATCTAGTCCCGTTCATCTGGTTAGGGACTACACTTATCACTGGTGGTACTCCGTAGCCTGTAGAATCCACCGGGATTCTACTGTCTGCGGAAACTTACTTCGTTTTTTTACTTTTACTGTTGCTCATATTAGTGTTTGTAGCTGATCTACTACAATTCGTGTCACTTAGGTGCCGTTTTGATCATCCAAAATGTCCATTCTAAATTGAAATGTTTTCGTGCTGGTGTCCAACACACATATGGTTAACATGAATTGCACAAAGCGATAAATAAGACTGAGAAATTTCAACAAAGGGTAAAAGCACGCCCACAGTAATGCCAGAGTGAGAATTTATGATTGTGTTTGCTAGGGCATTGACGAAATTCAGCCAAGATCATTACGAACATTGTGATCAGGTTCGAGTTGGTGATGCAATCCATCCGGTGATTCGCGTTCTGGCCTCGAGTTATCAGTATGGGCAGTCCCGAATGGCTTAACTTATAACGGCTTCACTGATGTTCACTTGCGCACTGCCCATAAAAAATGTATTAATAAGTTTCACTAATCATGGGGAAATAATAAGTCGAGTAGCAAAATGATCATATGACTGTTTACCATCGTCGTTTGCTTCAAAAATAAAAACAGCCGTCCATTTCATAGACAAGAAGGTTTGGAGCTAGTCCTGGTGATCAGATGACAAGCGTTCTCCATATTCAAGTGATCATTTTAAGCTTTACATATGTATCTGAAGTGCTTTTCAATGACAAAAGTTCAGGTCATAGAATTTGGTCTTAAATAAGCCAATATAATTCAAGGTAAACTCGGTTTCAACAGAATTTCACCTACTAGGTCAGAATTTAGACTGAATTCGTCCATGCAAGGTCTAAATGACCACAATTAGGCCAGAGAATGGTGATCAGATTGTTAATCCATGGGGTCGCAACAACCTGCACTACCCGACCAATCAAGGAGAATTGTCATTTGGATCGTCTCTTCTCGTCCACAGAAGTTATTCGATCGACAGACAGGAACATAACAGAGACAGCTAGTCGGAACCCTCGTCCCACTGTGACCTCGTCCTTGTTCGGGAACTCACTCAAAAATGACCTTTGTCTTTTATGAATAACTCAGTTCATCCCGACACTCCGGCAGTTTGGTAGACCCGGTCCTATAGGTGACCTGTAACAGACTAGGCGTCAATCCCATTAGCGGATCCTCGGTAGATTGCGCTTGGTCGATTCATCGGAAATTACAACAAATTTACTTGAAAACACAACAAATTCAGTTAAAAATGAAAGTTCACCTAACCTTCCTCAATAAATCGATAGCACCAATAGGGCCAGCGATTTTAAGGTGCTGTGAGAGAATTATGTGAGAGTAACGAACCCAAGGCGGTGAACTCAGTCACTTTTAATTGATTCTATCTCATTATAATATGAATTCCAGCGCTGTGCAACAATTTATTTGTTACGAACTGTTGTCCCTGGG
Source organism: Echinostoma caproni (assembly GCA_900618425.1). Taxonomy (NCBI): domain Eukaryota; kingdom Metazoa; phylum Platyhelminthes; class Trematoda; order Plagiorchiida; family Echinostomatidae; genus Echinostoma; species Echinostoma caproni. The sequence continues at coordinate 6,576 of UZAN01000195.1, read as the reverse complement.
ATAGCCTACTGACTGACATTGTGAAGCCGAACTGCATTGTGCCTCGTCACTGCTTTGAAGCGGATTCTGGATGGCCACTTTAAGGGGCTATGGAGGGATGACCACATGTAATAGGACCTTCGGCCCAGTGATGACGGGGCTTACACTGGTATCCTGCTCTCTACCATCAATAGTGAAGACTGAAGAAGCACCAGCCTATTCGACCATGCCTTTTTGGGAGCTGTTTTGAACTGTATGCTACTCGTACGACACAAGTCTGGGTCCTGATTGTCATTTGCAGAGAAGTATTGCACCTCCTTTGTCCGAGTCGAGAAAACAAACACAAGCATGACAGGCACAGGATGGCAAACCATTGTGTATGTGGAACTCTTGGTCTTCGGAGTAGTAGAGGATTTATTTTGATTATATAGTGAATTTCGTCTTGTACAGAGCAATTAAAGCGTGAACTGAAGGGTTAGGAAGCACTGGACAGCTATCTCAACCTAATTGGGTATAATCAGCAGTGCCTGTTCACCGACCCAACTGAGGACGGAACCCGATATCTCATAGATAGAACTCAAGTATACTACCCGATTGACTACAGGGCATCTGAGTAGACTCTTTTTCATTCTGCCTATACATGGTTCAGCACAAATACCACATCGTACCAACTATTGTATTCTGAAACCTCCGTCATCTGAGACGTAGGAAGAAGGTCAAAGAAGTAACGGTTCAAGAACTGCAATGAATCAATGCAAATAAATAATGTATAAATGAATACCATTATAATGTACAACCGTAGTTCATGTTCTTCTGGATACGTGATTCCTGTTTGAACCAGCAGAGTTTGGTTAGTCCCGAATACTGACTTTTCATTTGTCTATTTGAAGCTGTATCGAGTCGCTTCTTGACTGTCGATGTCACGGAGGGTTGGAGCACCACATTCATCTAACCATACTTTGTTTAAATTGCTTCCGGTCCTCGAAATGTTCGATCGGAAGCCGAACGCTTATTCCTTTTTATCAAGCCGTTCATCTTCTCACTATGAAGTCGCTTCCTCAAATTACCCCCAGAAAATCACACCCCACCTCCTTGCGATCACTATTTGACAGTGCGTGTTTGACTCCAGCACACCAATCTCGTTATTTTATCATATGAATTCGATTGTAATGGCTTGAGAACGAACTCACCGAAAACATGCTCACAAACGATCTTTTTTCTAGTTCCCTCGAAAAGTTTTGCCGGGGAGTCCTCAGATGGTGGCCCGGCGCTAATGTCACCAAGTTTTCACTTCGGAGGACGTGTGTGTGGATCCCACCACAACCGCCTGACTCACCATAATGCATATGGTATGGTAGTTCTTTGAATGTCCACTTCCCCTTTGCTGAAGTTGTGGTAATACGTATTCAATAAAAGGAAAAAAGGAAAAGGTTCTGCCACAGTTGTCCGTATTTTTTTATCGTCTGTAAACATCAATGTTTATGACACCAGAATGTCCGTTAGATCGTTTATCAAAAATAGCAAAGTTGAGGGTTAAGCACGAATCCCTGTGGAACTCCTCGTGTTACGCTGATAGGTCCAGATAGTGACACAAAAACCCGAACTGCCATGGTGTGTTGTCGACGAGATTTTTCTATTCAAAGTCCCCGAATTCCATAATTTTTTAGTTCCCTGAGCAGTATTTTGTGTTTCAGTCGGTCAAATGCTTTGGGGACTTCGAGGTACACTACGTTCACTGCATCACCGTGATCCGCTGCGTTTGTCCACTCTTCTCTGGTCAAAAGCAGGTTAGCGGTACACGGTCGCATGCGGCGAAACCCATGTTGCATCGGGGATGAAAGGTTTTTTCCTTTGTCTGCAGCAATGGATTCCATGACTTTGGATAGTGTGGAGAGGTGAGTAACGGGGCGGTAGTTAGCTGGGTCACTACGGCAGCCATCATTGTATGTTTGCGAGATTATTCCTTTTTCCATGTTTGTGGATGAGCAGCTTTGTGGAATAGTTCACTTAACGGATGAGCCATGTTATTTATCAGGTTGATAAGCGTTTGTGGGTGGATGTTATCTATCCTTATTCCCTTTGTTGTTATGAAAGTGTCATTTTTCTTTCACAATCTGTTACATATGATATGAACAACTGGTACACTTCTATAATTCCGGATTCACTGTTTCTAGAAGATTTAGAAACTGCTTGTTCTGTCGAGTAATTCCCTCATTCTACTTTATGCTCTCCGGCCTTGGATGTTGTAGTGTATGCGCTGAAGATATCGATGAGGAAATTTTGTTAGTCATTTAGTTTCGATGAAAGTACACTACCAAACACACCCACACAGGTTTCTGGCAAAAGCTAAAGCACAGTGCAGTTTGAAGCCACGGATGGATTGGTGCTTGAATATTCAGTTTCAGTTCCAGGTAAAGTAACCGTACATATTGTGACGTGGATTCTGTCGTGATTTCTCACACCGTTACTGACAAGAGCGCGGTTTTGGTGCTTCATTTCATGATTCACATGCGACTGGAGAGAAAAAAAGAAAGAGTTGAAAGCAAGTATAGCTGGCATAACGATCGATATTCTAAACAGTAAATCAAGAAAATGAAAAAACCTGCCACGGATCAGATAGACACAGGAATATTTCGAATATCTGATGCAATTTGGTGATACCATTCTACCATTCTAGGTCTAATAATCGATTAATTGCTACAATGAGGAGTGTAATGTGAACATTGGAAGCAAGTACCTTATTAACGTGATGAATGATATTTTTGAGTGGATGATTGTGCTGCTATTAAGTGAACACAGGACCAATCCGTCGGAATGATTCCATGTTATGTTCAAATAATTTAGGTGAATCATATTTTTACTAGCTGCATAGGGCATCAGAAGACTCCTGCGTGTTTTGAACAATACACAAAGTTAAAACCCCAACAGAATGAAGTGAACAGCCTATAAGAGATTGAACTTCACTTTAGCCCTGCTGAATAAAGATGTTCTTTCGCTTTTTTGAGAATAAAACTACTCAGTTGTAGTATTCGGAATAGAAATCGAAATCGGATGGCGCGAACTCGGATTTGGGTTGAAAATCCACTGACTAGCGCAGTCAGGTAGAACCAAGAGGAGTTGTGAATACAGTTATTTCTATGCAAAGTCATGCAAATATATATCACAAGTATCAAAAAATCATTGATCGATTCCTCAGTGTCCAATCGACACGCATATGGTTTATCTGCTTGCCTTCTTGCATTCAGCCAATCCGGTTGGTGCCAATTGAGACCACAGGACTGGTCGGTTATTCCGCTTCTTGATTGATTACCTGGATGCTGTAACGTAGTGCATGTATACTCGTTACATGATCACCACAACTTTCCTCCCTCAAGAATGCCTCATCAATTTGACTTGCTTTGCGTCGCGCTCTCCTTAGAGTTGCACTGGTTGAGGCTCCCGATTCCACCGGTTGTACTACATCTTGTTGTTCAACATCATTACATTGGGGAAACGTAACATCAGATTCAGGCGGTTCGGAAATGCTAGGGTTATCCGCTTCTTCATGGGGTTCATCTCTGAAATGTAACTGGTCGATGTGCCATCGGTAGATAGATGGATCTGTCAAATCGGCCATATCCACCATTGACTAACCAAAGTTTCTAGTGATGGTGCCACGAACCGGGCGCAGATCGTTGCTCCTGAAGTAGGCCTCATCAGTAGAATCCATGCATCTCAAGGAGACCCCAGGCATCGTGACTTGAATAGCTTTGCCGGACTTTTCTGGGTAGTCGAATATGTTGCATTTCGGTGTTGCAGTAGGAAATTCTCCAGAACTACCTCCAAGTCCGTAAATGATTTCGGATTGGCGGACGCCAGTTCACTCTTGACTGTTTTCACAAGATTCTCAGTCTGCCCATTAGAACAGGGATGTCTGGGGGCTGTACGTAAATGCTATCAAACCAAGCTTGCATATCCGTGGCACTGAATTGAGATCAATTGTCTGTGACGAGCACTCGAGGTAAACCTTCCCGACTGAAGCACTTCCGCAGAGCCTGGATCACGAAAGATGTTGCTGGCATACTTCGGGACACTTTGAGTATAAATCAATGAGAACCACGGCATAGTATCTATTCCGAAATGGGCCGTAGAGGTCCGCATGCACTCGTTGCTGTGGAGCATAACTTCCTGGCCATGGAGTCCAGGTTTTCGGTTTCGCCTCCACTTTGTGCGGACACGCCTCGCAATTCTTCGCAGTTGTGCAAATGTCTGCATCCAAATCAGGCCACCAACACATTTGTCGTGCCAAGAGATTTTATCTTCCCCATTCCCAAATGGCCTTTGTGGAGGTCCTCTAATACTTCTTTTCGGAGAGGTGGAGATATGATCAGTCGATCACCGCGTAACCCAGACACAGCATTGTCTATTGTGGTAAACCATGCCTACGAGATGACGCCTACCCTGGAGCGGCGCGTCACAGTTTTGGGACACCTGCGATCAATCGAATTTCAAAGGTGACGTCAATGACGCGCGTACGTGTCACTGCTTCTGACTACACACAATAGGCAGATTGTGCCAGTCAATCCAAGACAGTGCAGTCCAGACAGTAGCAGAATGACGCAAGCAATACTGGAATGCGATTTGCGGAAGCCTGGATAATCAATGATCTTCTGTTGTACATATTATTTAATCGCCCTCATTTCTTCCAATAAACGAACTACGAACTACCATTCCTGTGAACTTTTCTTCGAGTCTCAGTCACGTGGGATATTGCGTGCTAGTGCCATGGCGGTCCAGTGCTCCGGTGATCTAGTCCATAACAGCTTATCCTCGACTCGTGTTCTGTGATTCGTATTACGTGGTTCGTGTCCTGAGTTTCATGCGTATTGCTACTACTACTACTACGATCATTACATACATGTAAATCGAACGAGAAGAATTTGTACTGGAAAAATCCCCATAGCATCTTGATTGTTGCAAATGCCCTCAAATCTAGATGCAATGGAATTCGAAGGTAGGCATCTACCAGGTAAAATTTTGGAGAAAAATGACAACCATGTGAAGATTTCATCAAGTACTCCGTCTTCATTGTCGTCGCTGCGCATTTTCGTAATCGAGGATTGAGTGTCAATCGGTGATCACCGCATATCCTCGGAGATCTGCCATCACTTTTCATCGCGACAGAAATCGGAGTTGCCCAGGTTGATGATGTCAATGGGGATGTAACACCGTTCTTCTCCATTCGCTGGATCGCGTTCAGTACACCTTCACGTTGTCCATATGGTAAGACACGCCTTTTCAGGAATACTGGCTCACTGTCGACCACCAAAACTACTTCAGGAACGCTCATTTCTCCCGTACTTTAAGCACACCCGATCACCAGCTTTCGAATTTCCTCAGTAGTACCGGACTTCCATTCACTAGTATATAGGAATAAGGAATGTCCAAGCGTTCTCATTGCCATCAATCCAAGAATAGACGGTCTGTCGTGTGTTACCAAGAATCGAATGGACACAAAATTGTTATCCCGGGAACGAATCGACAAGGTTGTCTCACTCAATAGCGAAAGGTGTCCAGTTACACCATGGGCTAGTTTTGTAGTCGCCTTTACGATAGCATTTAGGCATACATGCTTGAGGGCTCCACGTGAAATGATGGACTCACCTCTACAGATATCCACCATAAAACTGTGTCTAACTCCGGATTCCAAAACAAGATCCTTGTAAATGAACTGCTTGTATTCGCTATTGTTTGCTATGCATAGATTGAGTCGAATTCTTCTAGACAGTACGGTGTACTTCTGGTGATCTAGACATACGTGACCGCATTCCAAGCACGACCAGGTACAGCTTCATGTCATCCAATCGCAGTTCAGGAAGTTCGGCCAATGGTACACCGGGTGAACATTACATCCGCATTAATACGTGTGATGCCTCGGCGCAAACGCTTACGTGATTGGACGCCGGTCCTTCAATCAATTACATGGCCTATTACTTTCTATAAAACATCCTCTAATTCTATCAATGAACGTAAGCATTTGTTGCTACCAATTCCTCGTGCATTTCATTGGTGTTCGCAGTTCGGGTTGAAGCCAGTTCAGTTCTGAGCATAACAGTACGGGTTCTCGTATTCCTAAATTCAGTACTATTCTGATTACCACAATACTCCTCACCATATTGCATTTCTTTCGGCGCTATACCTTCTGAATGCGGCAACTTTACCACAGGAATGACACTTCGCATCTCTGAATCAACAGTTGGACCGTAAATGGAATTGACCACACGACATACACCGATTGATGTTCGTGTGTGGGTTCCACTGGTCAGAGTAATTGGTCATCTTGGTATGAGGAGATTGGGACTGCAGCCCGGTTCTATTGCTTCATGAATTACTCTGGAATAAGGTAGACGATCGCTTAACCAAGGAGTGCAAACCAGCACTGGTCAATCATTCAAAACGACTCAATGGTAAATGCACTCAGCTAGTTTACACAAATGTTGCCTGACCCGCCGAGTTGAAGAATATTTGGTCTCCTCCCATTCTGTCAGACTTTTTGACGTGTATTGTATCATCTCGAGGGACTGGTAACCGATAACATGGACGCGCGCTGCTAGACGT
>UZAN01000194.1:0-12978 GCA_900618425.1 Echinostoma caproni | reverse complement strand
CTTACGAGTGGTCTATTGTCCCTTATCTCGCCAGATTTCTAACAAACCATGAACTGGTTGATGAGCCGTGCTTTCAAAATTCCATGATCTGTTCTGGTTGACGATATGCTCACCTGTCGCGTGCTCGTAGTTTCCTGACACCCATCATTTACCCTGTCCGTGTATTGACTGACTAGAAAAGTGTTCGTTCTGAGTTTCCCGATGCACATAGTAGCTAATATTTAATTTTTTCACGTCCAGCTTTCCATTCCCCCCAACATTTTTATACCAGTACTGTGACGGTGACCTATTTTTGGCTGAAATTTCACATATTACTCGTTGAAGGTTCAATAAAACACGATTCAATATTCTCGCTGTACTTATAAGAAAATCACTCAAAGCTAACACTGCTGGAATTCAAAACTTTCAATTTTTGCATAATGTGCACGGGTAAGGTGACGATTTATAAGGTATACACTTCCTTTTGGGCACGAAAATCCCCAAATTCCTATTGACTAGAAGGAAGGGATTACGCCGAGAAAGATTTCTCTTATCCTGCTTGATTTTATCAAATAAGCTAGCTTTCAGCGAGTTCCTAATTGCTGGCACTAGTCAAATACATTGAATCAAATTGATAATTTTAATCTTCATTGAAATGGTTTCACATACAGGATTCTCTCTCGAAACACAAAACGTTCTAACTACCGTATCTGAGAAACGGGCATTTCCATTAATTTGCATCACACAGATCGGCAGGAATCCGCAGCACAATTAGATGGGAACTTGAAACGACTCGGTCGATGTGAAATAAGCATTCAAACTGGAAGCTTTTACAGTCCACGGAAAAGGCGGCTATCATTCATCCCTTACCGCTGCTCAGTTCGTATGCAATGATTACCTGGAAAAACCCACATCACACCCCATTTGAAAACCGCATTTCACGACCAAAAAGCATTCGATTGGAGCAGTCAGTACATTTGAACCGTTGCATTTCGAACATCTGTAAAGTCTTTCGGAATACGAGAATCTCCGAGCTTCGACCGATGAACGTGGAAACGGTAAATTGTGTGATGCAGTGCCTTATCCGAAAATGAGGTCTACATGTATTCACTAACGGCATAGCTCTCGCAGCCGATGATTACATGACATGCCGACACAGTGAAACGAAGTCATTTAAGGGACTACGGTGGTTATCACTGAGTATGTGGATTGCGCTGCTCCATCGGACTTCTTGAGTTCCATCACAAACCGACGTCTGTGCAATGGAATGAGAACAATCAGGTAACGCTGATTTGAAAACTGGTTCACGGGTGTTGTGTTCAATATTGATACAGTTCAGTTTAAACAGGAGCCGAGGGACCCAAGTGACGAGCGTCTTTGATTTATTAGCTCCAAATCAAACCGGGACAAATGGAGATTTTGCAAGTGAATCGTCGAAGTTAGAACAACTATTCCACTTACCAGACCGAATGGAGTCGACTGTGTGTAAACAAACAAGCCGAAAAGAATGACCGAGAGGGAGAACACGAATGTGATTTGTTTCATTTTGATTTGGATATCAGTTGCTCTGATTCTCGGTGAATGTGGCTCACTTTTATCCCGACCTAGTCGAGTTCACTTATATATGATATGCTCAATGTGAGGAGTCAGTTGCTATTCGTTGAACGAATGTGTTTCTATAGTTTCAAGCTCGATATCTGTGTTTCTGTGTTTAAGTTTCTGTGTGCGTGTGTGAGTGTAGAGGCGTTTGCTTATAGACGACAAACATACACGGTGTTCCATTGAATGCGTCTCAGCCGGTGAAGAGTCGGTTGATGAACAAGTGTTTTTCGTATCAAAACTGAAGTTGTACAACCTGGCCACTCCACATTTTCTGCTCTGATGTATTGCACGACGCCCACGCAAACAGCATGGATAGAGATCTGGCATCAGAAAGACCAAACTCCTGCGATTCTCTTGGGACTGGTAATGATTACATTTGCATTTGATTTAGCCACCCCAGTGAATGCAGTGCGAATCCACATTATTTTGTATTACACAATATGCTCAACCAGCAGCAAACGAATAATCCTAGGGAACGGTGGAAAGATCGATTTCTCAGGGGATGTAACGCTGGTCGCTTTCAACCTGTACAGTAATGTCTACTTACACTTGAGATTTGTAGTAATGGGATCGGGCTGTACATGTATATAGTCAGTTGTCGAAATACTAAAGTCCTCGTTTGAGTTTGGATTCTCTTTTGGACCGAAGCTACATTGAAATATCCAATGATGATGACAACAATATGTCCGTCGTTTTGCCGCCCAACTGGGAGAGGACGAGTGACTGTGACGTCAGAGTTTGATTGATGGTTACAGGCTGTTTTGCTTCCCCAGACATTCACTACACGCAGAGTATCATCACTTGTATCAGCCACAATGAAGAGTTTCGCGCAGTGCGTCCGTATAAGCTATAACCAATTCGTAGGTCAGCTTTGGAGGTTAAGCGTTCTCTGTGACGTACGGTAGGGTTGGTAATTGTTGAATGATGACCTGCGTCTTGCAAACATGAAGACTTTTAGAACAAATCGTATTCAAGCATTGTGCGTTCGTGTATCTGAACCAGTCAAGTCAAGGACTGGTTTTATATGTAACGAAAAGTGGATATTGGGCAACCAAATCATCACAGTGTCCACAAGAGTGAAGAAAATAACAATGTGGTATGACAATTAAACGACATCGAAAAGCACAAGAACCCAGAAATTCATGATTGATTTAGTTCAGCGTTTTGCACGGATTGCCTGCAACCAGTTCATGGTTTGTTAGAAATCTGGCGAGATAAGGGACAATAGACCACTCGTAAGCTTCAGTGCGTGTCTTTATCAGTTTGTGAGTGGAACGGGTGGATGAGTGAGAAAGACACTGACTAAAGGTGGAATAAAGAAGATGAGAAATATCAGACAAAATCTTGTTGGAGAATGTTTTACAGGACTTGAAGTGATGTGTCACCACATACTGTACCAGATGTTCCCGTGGTATGAGACTACAAACTGACAGAAATTTGAGGGATCGGGAAATGAGTTTGAGGTCTTTGTTCAAAAGACCAGGGAAGATAACAGGGGACCCATAAAGTCAGTGGGGCGAAACGCAAGCTAAAACAAAACGCCTTATGAGATGGTTTGGAATGGAAAGTGATTTAAGACGTCAAACATAAAACGTGAGCCTCCTGACCTTCAGAAAAATATCACTAACGTGGTCAGACCAGATGTGGTTACGGTTGAAAATAACGCCAAGTTGTTTGACAGACGGTTGTCGTTCCATCTAGTCACCGACGGTAGATAAAGGCGGTCTGGCATTTGATAATTCATCATACTTTTCCATTTCAAAAATGAGGAAATTACGTCATTACATTTTTGGGAGTTCATGCGGAGGTTCCTTTGTTGAGACCACACAACTATTTACGACACGTCTTCTTGTAGAGTGGTCTGAAATGATAAGTTGGGGTGGGGCCGTCCGAATATTATATCCTCTGCATACTTGACAAGAAGAGAAGAATTGCTCACAGGCATAGAGGAAATGTAAGCAGAAAATAGAAAAGGGGATAAAATAGCGCGTTGCAGTACGCGTTGTGAGGAGGGCGGCAGTGAAGATGTATGACGTTTGTAGCGTGTGAACTGCTGACGGTTGTAGAAATAGTTGACCAAGAGTTCTATCGTAGAAGGTTGGACTCCGCCCGAAGAGAGGGTATTTAGCAAAATTTGTCGATCAATTGTGTTAGAAGCATCAGTGTAGTGAAGAAAACATATGCGTACAGCCATGCTTTTCTTATCCAGGTTGGATAAAACGAAGTGGGACAGGTGAGCAAGGGCATCCAGGGAATTGATGTATGCAAAATGGTTTGGGTTACCAACATTGAATTGTGTGAACAGGGTCCTAATGAGGAGTCTCTGAAACACCTTGAAAACATCTGAGGTGCGGGTAATAGGACGGAATTCTGAGGATCCCTTCTTCGGTACAGGAGTGATGGAGGCTATTCTCCGGCAGTCGGGTATATGTTGATGAGAAATAAGATTATTGAAAATTTCACTCAGTAGAGGGGATACTGGGAGAGCACATTCGATGAGCCCCAAATCTTGGCACCAAAGCATTCCGGGGAGAAATGTCGTGTCGCGGCGACATGCTTATATCACGATCCATTGTCACATTTGCAATTATCCAATACAGTTTTACTTGTAGTGCCTTATTTGTGTTACTGACCTGCGCGAACGGAAGGTATTCTTTATAGGTATTGAGGATAGCGATGTGCCCTATTCAGTTCGTTTTACTGCAAAGAATACGTTTGATTGTTTCGTTATTTTCTATCGGTGGTCTCTGGCTGATGGTGAGTTGTGCGTATCATGTCGTCGCTCTCAGATCACCGGTCTTGACCCGCAGGGATTGTACACCATGATTCACCACAATATGATACACCACGACACTGCTTATCGTAGTCACGGTTGCACCCGCTACTCCTAGAGCTTCAATCCGACGTGTGGAGTCCTCGGTCATTACAGCAAAGTTTTGGTACTCTGTTGGAGTTGTGGGAAGTAAACATATGACATCAATGGAGTGAAGCTCGCCGGGCTTCAATACCGGCATTGACTGCATTATACGTTTTGACAGAGACTTGTCTGTCTTGAAAATCTGTCATTTTTACTAATACAAGTAAGCTGGCTATTGAAGCAACTCGTTAGTTCATGCACAGCCGAGCTGTGCCGGCTCGTGACCTGTTCGGTCAGAATATAGCTAACCAATCTTGAATGACATCTTGGGCACCTTGTTGAATGTTGCTTCATCAAGACACCCGCGGCATTCGAACAAAGCTGCTTTCGTACATATCTCCACGACTTAATGTGTGTGCTTATGGTTGCGTCCAACTACTGTTGGCCAAGATCAGCACTGTTGGCCTTGTGAGATTGCTTCAATCAACTGGGGCAATTGTTGGTCCTTTCGCTTCTCCTTCACCCGTTTATGTCTGTCCTGTCCTCCACTGTCAAAATACCTCCATTGAAAGAATCCTTCTCATCCGGTAAATGCTGGTCTACTCCAATGGTTTCTAGTCCGCAACTATATGAAACATTTGGCCCGAAATATATGATTGTCAAATATGCGCTGCTCATACGGTGACAACGAATTCTTTTTCCGTGGTGGAATAGCCTGCGCATTTGGAATGTATTTGACCATTTCACTTGCATGTTTCAGTACGGCGCCCATAATAGCGTCATTGGAATTTTTCTCAACTTCGATGTGCTAACTGATTCGTCGTCAGATCACCTATGACGCACTTAATATCATATACTAATTTCCGGGCTTCTGATGTCGACTGAAAGCAACGTTCGTTCTCTAACAATGAATACTACGGTGGTCGTAAATTTCGTACATTTCCCGGTACAGTACGTGGCACCGTCTTGGAATCGTCTTCACTTTCGTTCGACATGTTTGACATGTGAACTCATTTAATCTAAACTCGTCTGTTGGAGTGTTTGCAACAATCCGTCTCCCATTAGACCCCGTTAAGCCTATTGTGTGCTTCTCAATCCATGACTTGGAAACAGTCACCCGAAGGCCAGACTACTGGTTCCCTTCAGACCGTCAATCAGATAGAACGTATATCCGGCTGTTGTTTTACCTAAACAAACAGCATTGCCATAAACCAGCACACTTCGAACGGCCTCGAGTCAATTCAGCTTGAGGAGACAGAATGTGAATGTTTCTTCTGATAGTCCGAATGGCATTTGTATAAAAATTGAATTGTTTGTTGCCGACCGTGCACGCTTTATTTGAACGCGCTAATATACCAAAAATCACTGCTGAGAACACTTTTACAGTTTGTAATTGATCAAACATTTCGCCCGGATTTGCCTTGTTTTGTCAATCATTCCTTATTTCACAACTTCATTTTGTTGGCATCAATGGCTAAGTAAGGAGAGTGATCAGTGCACTAAATTCGGAAAGAGGTCTCCAAAGCCTCTTGTTAATAATTCTGATGTGCTTCAGTCCTAAAACTGGTATCGTTGGTTCGTTATAGCCTGTTATCCTTAGTCGTAAATCTGTGTTCAGAATGACCACTGTGACGTACCTCGGGCTGACGATGGACAGCAATCTCTTGTGGTCCATACACATTTACAATTGTGTGTGAAAACTGAGACGCCTTTGTTTTAAGTTATGCAAACTGGGGTGATTCGGAACCGAACAGTCAGTCCTGTCCTCTTTCGTTCACCAATGCGTTTCCTCCATCCAAGTCTACTGCTCCTTGTAGTGCTTCCCGACCTGTTAGACCAAGACTTTAAAACCATTCATCTCGTATTTCATGATAATCAGTCATGCATCAGAAATCTCAATCGATTAAATTCCAAACTGAAAATAACCACTTTGAGGACTTTGAGCGACCGGATCGTGCATCGGGTGACGATCATACTATAAGTGTGTTTGCACGGAGACGGAACACGTTATTTTTACAAATATTTCTCTGACTAAAATTTATCCTACTGCGCGTACAGTGTAATCAGAATGAAACATAATACTGGTAAGATCATCTTTTGTGTTAAACTCTCCCATAAGGTCCCAGACTAGCCTTTTCATCGACTGTATCTTGATCTAATTGATCAAACACTTCTGTCACGGTCGGGACTGGGGCCGGATGGTATTCATATGTACGGCGTTCACTTGACGGAAATGCGTACAGAACTGAAATTTTACGATGGATATTTTGATCAGTAGCACGCGAGAGGTATAAGGGCCTAGAGATTATTCGATGATTGTCTGCCGCACAATATGCTGTACCTGCCGCTCGATTTCATCCTTCAAGTGTAGCGGGATCCGGTGCTGAACACAAACTCCGAATATCTCTGACTCTTTACGATTTTTGTGTTTGCCTCAGTCATAAAACTCGTATGGTTGGTTGGTCAGTGCCTGTGAACCAATGGAAGTGTCATTTCACCACCGGCTGAAACCACTGTAACCCTTTTCGTGTTTACTGTTTTCGTGCTCACGGCTGACAACTTCAACCCGTTCTAGGACAAATGCCTTCAACTGATTTGCGGTTGTATTCCAGTGCCTCACTCGATTAGGCTTTCGCCATCAACACTGCAGCACTGGTATCAATCGAGCATAGTTATTTACAATCTCCGATCTTAAAATGACCCTGGACTGTACCGCAATCTATGGATTATCACCAATAATTGCTTTTGTGTCCGAAGAAGTACGCGTGTTGAATCAACCGATTTTCGGATGAAGATTAAATTTATGGTTCAGAGCAATTCCTCCACTGGTGATGTAACTTGCGGCATTGAAAGCACACTTTTCTGTTCTGCCTTCTTCGGCATGTTGATTTCAGTGACATGACTCTTAATGCAAGCCTTTCCAGTGCTGCCTCAACTTCTTCTGTCGGGTGACGTCCGCACGAACGCCAAGCGTTGAAAGTGCCGCAATGCTTATTAGCGGTCGGCCCGGTGCCGAACCCCGATATCGGTGCGAAATGTTTGGTGTCCATTCCTTCTTCTACTGGGCTCTCTTTGCCGCCTCCAAATCCACCCACACCGGGTCACTGAAAACCAGTCGGATAGAAAACAGTCTTCTCCGGTTCGACCTAATTCTCTGCAAAACAAAAAACAAAATTAACAAACTGATCCAGGAAGATCAAAAACGTTTCATTCGGATCAGATTGACCATTATTCGTCTTTAAATTAGGTTATTTGATCGAGTGGTTTGTTTATTTTTACAATTCGCTCAAGGAGTTCTCCTTGATTTCGACCATTATGAGGAACTACTAATCCTATCCATGGGCATACTCGAACCAGAATTTACTAATGGGAATAGTGCTGGAAACCTGGTACGAGTACGGTCAGATTTCCACCACATCATGTTTCATGTCAGTTCGGATTGTTTCTATTGTATTGTGTATAACTGTCATGGAGACATTTCATAATCTAAGGTTCAGAAAAACTTCACTTATTGTCCGCTCTTTGGTTATGAGTAGACGAGCAAGATACGGTATGGGTGAATTACGGTATGCGGTAAGTGGAGATGAAGTTTGACCGAATTGGGAGCGTTTCAAATGATGGGAACAACAAAGTGTCAGTTCTGCGTGCAATGAATGAATGATCAGGATCTGTGAGAATCGTCTCAGCAAATTTCACATGGGAAGTTACATGATACTCTGAAAGCTTTAAAGTTAATTCATTCACAGAAATAGAAGAGAGACGACTAATAATGGTTAGACCGCGGTGTAAGACTTTGAAATCCTGTTTGAGGGAACCAGGAAAAATAACTTGGGAACAGTAGAGTACGATGGGGAAAACACACTGATAAACGAAGGTAGAAATAACTGACTGGGATGCACGAAACTGCCTGAGCTTTCGTATTCGAAATGATAGGCGCCGCAGTTTACCAATGCAGTTATGAATGAGGGTTGACTAATGAAGATTGCTGTCTATGGTTACACCAAAATATTTGACAGAGTTTACACAGGATAAAGGATTGTTATTAATCACTGTGGGATCTGTCGGAAATGGAGAGCGAGCATAACTAATAGGAACACTGAACATATTTATTGGGGTTCAGGGTTAGTCTCGATGACGAGGAGAATGACTGAATTCGATCAAGATTGTCGGTGATAGAAGAAGAAGAAATGGGCTGGCACAGCACGACGTGATTTGCATATTTCAAAATTCGTGCGGGAGAACCGCGGCGAATATGGCAAATGTAAATGTAAAATAAGTACGGGGATAGCACCGCTGTTTGAAGAACCACGGAGCTGTTGACTAAGTGTTTCGATGTCGCCTTCCCCAATCTAGTACTTTGTACTCTATCAATAAAATAGTTGCATAGCCAAGCTCACACTTGCTTGAGGCATTCAAACGATTCCAGTTTTGTAACAACTTAAATTTAGGAATGGAATCAAATGCCGAAAAGTAGTCCAGAAAAACACATCGAACAGACTTAACAGAACTGTTTAAAGACTTCGTGGTAAAATGAGTGAGGACGGAGACTGCGTTCAAGGTGTGTACTCATCCGCACATCCGTGAGCATCACCCAGCGTGTTTGAGAAGTGGAGTAATCAGTTGGGGCACAAGTGGAGTTGTGTTGCACCTTATCATCACTAAACACATCGCAAATGTGACCAAAGCGTTCCGACCCGTGTTTAGAGCTAAAACCGTACGGTCTACACACGTTCGGTTTCACATTCTAGCCAGAGTTGGCTGCAATTATCCGTATTCACAACCACCCTCTGTGTGCTCAAGCAATTTATGCAAGCACTCAAGCTCCCATGGCCGGATTGCGAAAAATGGCCCGTGATGAAACATCAGAGTTATGATTATTGGGGACCAATTATGATCCAAACTGGTAACTATGGTAACCACTTCCCTTTATCCATATAAATTCATATCTGTTACTAGCCGTGAACATAAGAGCTGTAGAGTTGTTTGCTCACAACTTGTGCATGGAGCTGATCACACGTTATCAGTGCGTCGGCAAAAATCAAAAAGTTGTTGACAATGTCCAAGCACAAGTACCTTCACAATAAGTTGGTCGAAGGGCTGGAACATCGGCTTATCTTTTGTCTAGCAGTCGTCGTACCGAACACCCAAACTCGATCAATAAGGGTAGAAGCCTGCACGAATAATCAATAGTACCATCTAAGCAATAAGCATACATCGTGTCGGGTATTACTGGAGTCATTTGCAGTTCACATCAATCATCCTTGCTCCTGACTACCTATTTGACGAACACAATTTCGTGCTGCCTAAATGCCAATTTCTTCGGATTATGTGTATATATCCAAACCGAAGGTAATCACTTCGAGGAATAGCGACCCGATCGAGCATCGGGTGAGGATCATAATCTGAGTATGTTTACACGGAGATGGAACACGTGTTGCTCACGGTTCTTTAATTTGGCTGAATAAAGGTTGCCCTACTGCGCGTGTGGTGAATGTCGAGCGTAGCAGAACAAACTGTTATTTGCAATCCCAATCTGACGTCACACTTCCTGAAACTACTACTGCTGCTGCTGCTTTTGCTGGAACAAATAATGCAATTCAAACAGGAAATTATCTCTGATTGTCGTCATTCGGGTGACAGAATTTAATTCGAATGCCATCTTTATCGGTTTAAAGAGAATCCCTGTGAGTTGACCGTCTGATGCCAAACCTCTGTCCACGCTCATTGCGTGGGTGTCATGCAATATATCAGAGCAGAAATTATGGTGTCGAAAGCAACGCGCCTTGACAGTTCGTTTTCACAACTTTGGTTTTCATGCTAAAAAACACTCGTTGACCAATCGACACTACCTCACCTGAGACGTGTTCAGTGGAAAACTGTGCACGTTTGATTGCATAATCAGAGGCACACATAAACACACACAGACATCAGGCTTGAAGAAAAAGCAACGCATTAGTTCCACGAATCACAACCGATTGCCCACATTGAGCATATCGTATATAAGTGAGCTCAAACAGGCCAGACCAAACGTGGGTCTCGTCTACTCAGACTCAGAGCAACTGAACTATGCAGCAGACCACATTCGTTCTCTCCCTCTCGGTCATTCTTTTCGGCTTGTTCGCCCACACACAATCGACTCCGTTCGGTCTGGTAAGTGAAAAAGCTGTTTTGACTTCGATCATTCAATTGCACTCTCAAATTGACTACAAGGATTTTGATACGACTGATTTGGAATGTCACGTGTATCCGTCCTCGGCTGTTCAAATCGAGCTGCCTCCGTAACGAATGTTGCTCTTGTGGACTAATTCCCAGAATAATTTGACGACTGAAGCTCCTCGTCCGGTTATATAGAAGCCGCTTAGTTAAGAGAACCAGGAATCTTCTTCAAAAGGATATATACCTTAGTCTTTTGAAGGTCGAACGATCATATACAAAGCATTCCTCACCCTCCACAATACTTGTGAGGAGTACCGTCACTTAAATAACCGCTCAGACTAGACGTATTTTGCATGTCAAACTGTTGCATACACCATTGCAATTCGAAAAGAGTTTCAGCTGATTGCGCATAATTTTCCGTTCATCTGGTGTTTCATGTGTTCAAACGCCTCAGTGGTCATCATGGTTTTAACTCAACCTGATTGTGCTTTCCAGCGTTCTTCCACGTGATCAGCCGCTTTGTTTCGTCACTTTTTCATTGGTTTGATTTCGTTGACAATACCTTGACGAAATTGTTGTATTTGTTTGTCGTCAATCTGTTCTCTCAATGCACCTCCCTGTTCTGTTGCTAACCTCCCTCCTCCGCGAAATCCCAAACAGCTTGATCCACAAGCGGAATATCTGAACGCGTTACGTGTGGACAGCGCGTTGGAACGATGCATTGAACTAGTCGGCACACAATCTGGTCGGCGGGATCGAAGTCAAATGGAACGATTGCGCCAGTGCATGCTGCGAGAATTCTCAGGCAAAATCTCCTCTGACCGTTGGAAAGAGATTGAAGGAATGGCGTAGGTCATGGGGTCGTTTTGGCATGGGTCGGATATGGTGCATCGGGCTGAGTGGATCGTCTTACCCGTGTTGATTCCCTCCTGTTTTCATACCTAGGAATGCAACTTATAACCACTTTCGGCCACGTGATACTGTGTGCACCCATTTGTATGTTGTGATATAAATATATATTTCGTGGAATCCGGGATGCTGACCTGTTTGTCCTTGTCAAATGGTTGTGGTGGTTAGTGACTGGGAGATTGTTTGAACTGCGTCTTCAGCGCTCAGTTAAGTTTGTTTTTCGACTGGCGTGGGCTAAACCGAATTAGTTATGGTTTACGGTGTTGTTGAACTAGCGTACAGTGATAGTATTGAATGGATACAGAAATATTCATTGTAAAATGTATCGCATCACACGTTAGCAAATCACTGTGTCCAGTTACACATGTAGAACAAGGGAAATCATTGTCTTTCGATTTATCATGCAGGTTCTCATGATGGTAAACCGCTGTAGATTACATTGAAATGGTGTGTAGTTTGTGCCTTTCCCTCTATATCATACAGACTGGGCTGCGCTGAGGCATAAATGATAGTTGTCCTTTACGAGTATCTGTAAGTGTCTTCGATTCTTATGCTAATTTCACATCGGCCGAGTACTTTCAAGTTCACATCTAGTTTCGCTGTCGATGCCGGCCGATTTGTTTGAAACAAATTAGTGTCAATGCCAGTTCTTCGGAAACGGTAGTCAGAACGCTTCGCATTTTGAGAGAGAATCGCGAATGTAACACCATTTCAAGGACGAATGGAATCAATTCCGGTCAATATATTTGAATAATGTTAATAATTATGTTGAGGAAATCGTTGACAGCTTACTTGATAACCACTTCCGGAGTACGCTCATTTTAGTCTGGATCTGGACGAAGTTTGTATCCAACTGAATGCATTGCTCATGAATCATTACTTCACCCGAGCACTTCTGCGTTCGCCGGATTACTTGTCTTATCAAGGGAGTGAATAGTGCATCAGGACAAACTGCAGTGCACAATAATCGAAGAGATTGAAAAGGACACCACGTGCACGCTAAAACTGCTCAGACACCTACTGAAAGTGTGCCCAATTCTCTTGTAAAACCGAAGCAGGGCATTTCGATCTACGTTTCTCGCATAGCGTAACCCATTGTTCAAAGAATCAAAGTTTTAAATTCCATCAATGTTAGCTGTGATGTTCAGAGGAGAACGGAATTCCCAGCCAGTGGTTGTTATTCCTGGCCATCGCAAACAGAGTGAATGGAGGTTCTGCATCCGAAAGACCAATTTTTCACAATTTTCTTCAAACTCGATGCGTCTGTGGGGTGATCTTAGCTTGAGGATGACGCAAACCACGAGCGACATGTTTAAGTTTCCGTAAAACTGTGATGAATCAAGCTTCCCGCCCGACGCTAGCAAAGCGCCTACGCGTTACAACTTATGGACCAGATGCCAGATGCATCGACCCCCATTTGTCCTGACTCAGCGGCTACACCGCGTCGCAGAGGACGGAAGAAAAGTGGGAAGGAT
>UZAN01000193.1:0-12984 GCA_900618425.1 Echinostoma caproni | reverse complement strand
GTCAGAAAGTACGTTATTAGGCATACGATTGGTTTGGGTTTTCGAAAAAGTGGGAAGATACTGGAAAATGCGACTTCTCAGGGGTGCGACATAGCAGGAGATTGACTGTATATACTAACCCATTACTGGAAACCTTCAACTTTTTTCCTTTCGTAGCGCACCCGCTGTTATATTAATTCCGTGGGTGCATCGATTCAAACACCGTGATTTACGTACACATCAAGCCGTGTTTGTTATACGAATGATTCACGCGGTCTTACATACCCTTGAACTTATGGCCCATTCTCCAGCATCACGCTACAAATCCCACGGGTTGGTTTGTCAGTTAACATAAATGGATACAGGTTTCGTCGAGACTTGTGCTAGAGATTCAATTTTCAATTCTCCATTCATAACTGTAGTCTTAAATACTGAGTTGTTGTCCTTTATTCCTTCTTTCTTGATTGATTGTTCACCATGTCCTTTTTTGCACCGGTTTTACGGATATTATTCTGCTGTGGACTTGTCACTCCAAGTTTATAAGGGCCAGTATTTTCTTGAATCTCCATTTCCAAGCGGGGAGAGTGAAATTAACTCTATGTTGCTCAGATATGTGTACGCGGTAGTGTGTTTAAGTTGTTATTAATGATAAATTTTTAAAGCACAGTCCTACCAGATGTTATTTTTAACACAGAGCTTTTATCTTACATAATAAATAATCTACCTGAAGCATGCTGCTCCAAACTGTCCTCGAAAACACGCTTGATGAGCGCATGTAACCTTTTCATGGTATCACTACTGAAAGACAAATTCTCCCGCAAACTATATTATATTCCCAAACCAGTAAGTTGATTACGGTGGTTGGCTTCTAATGGTTTCGTGGAAAATCTCCCCCACCAAATACCTTGATAAGGTAGGCTTCCTGATCGTCACGAATGAGGCGTTCATCCGCGAAATAAAATTATTACAGCAAGAAGCGGAAAACCATGCATCTCTTTGATACACTGCAATCAGTGTCTCAGGAACACTATTACGATGGCCAGGTGTGCGTTGTGCCTCCATTTATCAATGCAAAATCAGCTTGAGCTTAGCATAATGATTCATGGAAGAAACAAATCAACTATCGCATTTTCGTGAATTCAGTGTTCCGCCAGATGACCTTGACATATTTACATGTATGAAGATAGCACATTCTGTCAAACTAAATTGACAATGAAAATTTTAGATCGTGGTGAAGAGCAAAGTCGCCGATGACATGGAAGGCTCAGTGGAACTGGCGACGAAATACCACCGAATATTTGACCAATATTAGTACAGAAGCAAAGGCTCGATTGATTTTGAGCACAGCATACGCATGCAGTTTGATCATTTCTGTTTCGTAAAATTAATGATTTTCATATCCTTTCTATTCAGGTATCACAGTTTGTGCGCGAACAGCACCACGACTTAAGCCAGAATAATGTTATAATATTTCAGCTACTCATTAGTAGCATAAATGAGAATGCATCATATTTCTGTGGAAACTGCACACGAAGCTGTCTGATATAAATGACTTGGGAAATGAATAAATTTAGGTAGGAAGAAAAAATAGAAATGTTAGAGAACAAATTCCACTTTTCTATGTAGCATTTTAAGTGCTCCTGGTTGATAATAACCCTTCTAAAATCGATTACTTTGGAGTAATGGTGGAGTTGTCGAGGATCGAGATGAAACCCACCATTCACTGACAAGAATACTGACACTGATGTGTGGGTGAACGGTAAAACAACCCTGAACGAGACAAGTCCACTTCTGTGATAAAAAAGAATCGGGCACATAGATCCGAATCACTTAATCAGTAGCATGCGAGTTCCTGTCTGGATGCTCGCATTGAAGTTTCGTGAATTTTCTTAAAATGTTGCCAATGATTACTTTGCCATAGTTACTTCAGTGTCGCGTAAAGTCAAGATGAGCTTGATGCACCCAATAGGGTGGATTTTCAGCTTTTCTAACAAGCTACAAAGAAAAGTCTTGTACAAAAAAGTTTATTAAATGAAAAAATAAATGGATGCGGCAAAAAACTAATGGAATTGGTGGTTTTCCAAATGAGTAATGATAAATGTTCGATTAACTAAGATACGAACGAGATAAGGGATGAAGTTTTTTCGGTACGTGATGGCACATACGCAACCAAGCCTAAATGAACAATGCATGAACAGATGCATGTTAACTGAGATGGAACTGCAGTTGCTTATTCTTGATTTGACGGTACACTGCTTTTAGAATGAAAATGCTTGCACACAATTAAACCAAAGAAAACGTTACCGGTGCTTTAGTTCCACAAGGTCTGTAGTTTGGACTGGGAGGTTTTTTATTAGAGAGAACGACATGTACTTAGGATTATTCAGAATGAAAATTCCCATTTGCAACAGTTGGTTAGTGGTTTATGAAAGGTTCTTGATCCGTGGTCAAACAGCCCGGCATTCTTGTTGCTTCGATAACAAAGCCTTAAATGCATTCCCAGTAGTTCCGAGAATCCACCACTCGCCTCTTCGTGTGCGCCCCAAACAAGTTACTGATAAATGTGCGTAATATCGCGCAACACTGCGAATGCTACTACTACAGGAAAGAAGTGAAAGAGATATGTACAAGTGACGTCACTGAATTAATGCCCAGGGGTCGCGTGTTCGAATCCCACCAACATCGCCTGACTCCCCGTCAAGTGTTGTTTTTGCAGCCCTTTGGTTGACCTCTTCCCCTTCCATAAATCGTTTTCAGGAAGATACTTGACAGATTTAGCTTTGGGAATAATAGTATTGTTACCAGTATGTTCAGGCTGTTTACTAATTCATTATCAGACGATAATGAACATTTAGTCTAAGGTTAAAAGAAACATCTATACATTTGCGGGCATTGAACAACGGAGATCGTGGTGTAGATCAAGTGAAATTTGGTTTTAAGCAGTCCCAAAGTTGGCGTGAATTGTCAAGATTGAGGGACATCCACTTATCAACATACTTGCACTTAATAAATTCGAGGTGGGGGGGGTTGAGAATGTCATTGACGGGCAGAGAAAACTAAAGGAATGGAAACAAACTCAGGCTCTGAAACAGACCAGAACTATTCTCCAGATAGGAGGAAGATTGGCAGTAACAAAAAATGAATAGAGTACTATGTGAGAGACGATTGGTTCGGACATTCAATGCATCAGGTTCCAGGCTGCAATCCGAAAGATACCGAATGAGAATACCACGTTTAAATGATCCAAAGATATTGGTAAAATGAAGGAAAATTGGACGGACGATGCGCGATCCTTTAGCCAATGAGGATGAAACAGAGTGACCAATGAGAAAAACTGTATCCAGGATGAAAAGCGAAGGTTTTTAAGGCGGTTGGAGAATAAAAGGTATGGAGGTCATCCGGGTTAGAAACACCATCTTGAAAACTTTCAAGAGTGCTAATGTACAATCAGTTGACCGGCGGTACTTGAATGACCATTTCTTGGATATGTGTGTTATTCAGGCAGCTCTCCGGTGGTCAGTGATAATTTCAGACGAAAAGCAAGTTCTTCGGCACTCACGTTTAACAGGACGGGGTAGGATGAATTGGGACAGAAAACCGAGGCATCTACTAACCGGGCCTTTTAAAAGGTCAACAGAACCTTATTGATAAACTTTTGCTTGTTGTGTTCCTAACGGATTTCATTCAATATCAACCAGTGGAAAAAAATCCGATATGATATAATAAGCTCACTAGTATAAAAGAGATCGTTTCATACAAAAAATGTATAATCTTTTGAATCAAAACCTCACCCCCTAACAGAAGTGATTGAGGGGAGGGGAATAGTTCGAAGTGAACTAGATCAACATTTTCACTAACCCCGCCCGAAAATTCTCCTTCTCTTTTGTGTATCACATGACAGTCCTTTGATTTTTCGCTTCCTAAATCCTAAAATAAGTTTGTGTGCAAATTTGTATTAAGTTAAAAGGAAATGAAATGAAAATGTTTCTAATTACCGGTTTCCTCGTATGTTGAGAGGTCAACCTCACTCTCGCTCTCTCAGTAGTTCGTAGTGTGAATTCGTTTTTTCGATAGGAACATTTGACCTGCACTCATTGAAGGCCTATGGGATATATTTGTTTCCAACGTTTGTGCCACATTTGAAAATGTAGTAAGCAATGATCCATTGCTTCTAGCCGGGATGCATTCATTTTTTAACATCGAAATTCAAGTTACTTAGTTCGAGCTCCATACAAAAGCTGCAGTCGATTTCGCAATATGCATAAAAGCACTATGACACAGACAACTGTAAAACATGCTCACTGTGTGCTTTACTCATCCAAATTCAGTGCGATACACTTTTCGCACGCACACCTGGACATATATGACGGTTTACTTCGGTGTTACTGGTCCCGTCTAACCCGTCAGCGCCCAATTACAAATAAAGTCGCGATTCCAAAACTTCGGCAATCACACTTTGTCCGTTTACCCATAATGTATCAGGTGAACCCGACTAATCGTCTATAAACGCTTGCCGAATACACTTACCGAATAACTGTTTACAGAACAAAGCGAAGAGAAGTGAGCAAACCACTTCTAGTGGTTTCTTTCTGTGCTTGCAATGATAGAACTCCGCACTGGCACCTCGCATTCCCATTCATCTTTTCCTCTAAAAACAAAGACGTGGGGAAAACCAGAACTGTCTATTCATTGTACTGTAAAATCATGTTCACCTCTATCAGTTCTCAAATAGTGATAAAATACAATCAACCACGAACAAAGAATTAAAATGTGGTTGCCCTGACAAGTTGCTGTATGGTCATTTTCAGGTGTTCGCCTACCATCCCTCATCCCAAACAGTCACGACAGCTGTGCAAAAACCATCTCTCACCAGGCATACCTTGATTCTTCGAACTTAGTTCGATTGCTCTGTGTCCAGGTCAGATGCCGGAATCTGTTAACACAGTTTGCCAATCTGATCTTGCAACTCAACATTATTCGCCCGTTTCTGGGGCTTCATCTGTTTTATTATCTCATGCTTGGTCCACAAACCATAACTCATACGTGGCACATTGTCTGTCAGCTTGCCTTTGTGCCCCAACACTCCGCCATAGCCCGATAGAAAACAAATACCTAAAGAAATCCAATATCACTTCCGTTCAAATCATGCGAGACCAAGCTTTACTGCCTTGCCTTAATTCTGATTCCGATGTTCACACCGTAATGCAGTCACAAACACAGTTGATGAAGCCAGATGGGCTACAGGAATCCAGCAGACACGACTGGAATAAGTTGGTGCTTTATGCGTGCACTACTGTGACGTGGCAGCGGTGTGCTCGGCCTGTCCGTCACCCAATCGTGTACAACAGGCTTTCTATCAGCTTCTTGGTTGAGTGACCATCTGACGTTCAGTCTCAGACATATTTTGTAATGATTAGCACCAGGATCCAGTGCTGGAGCGAGAAGAAACCGAACATTTAGGAACCAAAACAATAGCACCTAGATGCAACGTCAGGCGTGTTTGACACACGCTAACAACACAACGATCTGAACGCTCGATCGGCTAAAAGCCACGTATCGTCTCGTGCGCACCGAATTGATTTGAAGGGCAAATACCTGGCTTATTGAAACCGGCAGAACAGTACCGGTCAAAAAACTATAACTAATTGGGGATGATCGCCATTGAACATAAAAGTTAGGCAGTAAACTTGGCATTGTTTGCACCGGCGGCTGACTCTATTGGGTAATACGATTGTTCGAAGCCAGTTCGCATTAGCCACTTGTGAATATCACCTTAACTTAATTCGTCCGGCCTACTTTGTGTTGTCGCGGGACGATATGATTTCAACAGTGAAGATTAGCGAATTCAGAGTCCATACTCAAAAAAGTGCATTTTTGAAAAAAAAATCCAATTTTTGAACTTATAATTGCTCTTAAAAACTGTCATAAACTTTATGGTATATTTTGATATTATTTCAATTGCAGTTAGATTGCTAGAGATATCATATCCTGTTCTGGATATTTGGTCAAAATTATCATTTGGATTTTTGAGTGCTTGAAGGATAGAAATTTTGTTGTTGGTGTTTCTGGAGCAATAACACAGAGATGAAATTTGATCTGCAAGTGTCGAACAAACCGGATGTGGATCTGTTCAACAACGATGCATATATTGATCAAGCATGATCTATTAGTGCCCTATTGCAGCCGTGGGAGACGCAGCTCTGTAACCAGTTACAGCATCTTGCGATGAACGTAAGTATTGGCTCAAACGTTGATCACGCATGATCAAGTGGTTTCAGCAGAGCATGGCCCGATATGTCTTTTCAGGGGAGCGCGAGGAACAAACGCGTACGCGTACGAGTAAGCTAATCAACCGAGAAATGTACTGGGAACTTTTGTGTATTTTGGGACCGAGGCACGTCTCTCAGTCGTCTTCCCCGTATTTCAATGAGAGGTTGAGAAATCTATGCTGCATGGGAGGCTTGAACACTGCATGGGCCTATCAGTGCCGATGAGGTCAACGAGACAGCTTGAAATCACGCTCAAACTACTGGAAATGATAACCGCACATCACGAAATGATATTCGGACAACATGCATTGTGATAGGTACAGAATTGTAACAGCTGAAAGGTTCTTTCATCAGCTTTTTAATGAGTAAATGGTTGAACTTCACATGAAGGGGCGTAAACAACTGCAACCAGCGGAACTGTCAAAAAAGAAGTTGTATTCGGACACTTTGAAAAGGACCAAAATCACATTGCAGCACCAAAAGGTAGAGTCCAAATGAGGAGAAATATCTCCTCTATCAGTTTTTCCCCTGTAATATCTACACTTACAACCGATGGTACCGATGGACAACCGAATATACGAATGAGACAACGGGAAGTTCAATGGGTAGAGGTCAGACGAAGTCCAGTCTCCTAGTCCTCCAGGTTGGGGTTCGACTGGAATTGGCGTTTCAGTCGGTAAAAAGCGGTGGAGGAGTAATCGATCCAAGTAAGTGGGTCTCCACTTCGCTTCACCCGCTGCCTTGCGGTCAGGTTCTTGCTAGAACTAAAGGCTTTGGACGAGAACCCTGATCATTCTCCTGCTTCGTGGCTGGACACCCTAGCAGTACCCGTCCATCAAGCCCCAATGCATACACAAAATAAAAATCACTCCATACTGCATCGGTCATCGCGCAGGATAATCAATACCGCGCTACCCATTGCATCCATCGGGGTGGGTAGTGATGAGTGGGCTACTGCTCAGATATCCCAACCTTTGTTAAATGCTTTGTCTTCAGCACTCAGCCCAGTCCATTTACCCCTCCTTCCAAGCTTTAATAGTCCCTCAGGCAACTTGGATGTCGCTCGCCAAAGGTCGTTGCCAAAAGCACTGTAAGTAATGTACCACGAAATGGATTGCGGATTCTAAAGCCTCGTCAATAACTGAATTTGGCAGTCACCAAAGTTAGGACCCTGAAGCAGGTAGGCCAACAAGTGTGTCTAGCTCGTACAATGGAATCCTTGGGGATCAAAACTGGATGCGTTTCGGAGACTCGAATCCAGGATCCTACTACTATAAGCCACTTGAGTGCGCCAGACTTGTCGTCGAGATACGTTCTTCGCACATCAGGCGACGATGAGGCTCGTTCAATGGGCCAGCGCGGAGTAGGTATTGTACTCAGTAACAGGGCGGAGTCCTGTATTATC
This sequence comes from Echinostoma caproni, assembly GCA_900618425.1. Taxonomy (NCBI): domain Eukaryota; kingdom Metazoa; phylum Platyhelminthes; class Trematoda; order Plagiorchiida; family Echinostomatidae; genus Echinostoma; species Echinostoma caproni. Next base: position 5,331 of record UZAN01000193.1, on the reverse strand, counting down.
GACTGGATCCCCGTGAACAGTCGTTTATGTGCAGTTCGTCTCCAGGGTTCAATCAGCGTCCGAAAGCGAAGCAACACCAACACCATCGAATCAGCATATGCACCGACCAGTTGCAGTTCTGATACCCACAAGGACGCTTTCTACGATGAACTCACCGATCTCATTCGGATGAGTCGAAGCTCCGACATAGTTGTACTTGCAGGTGATTTCAACGCGCAAGTTGGAAAACTAAGCGCATCAGAAGCTTACCTAGGAGGTAGTTGTGCTTTGCCCAGCCAACGAACAGATGACGGTGATCGACTTCTTCAGTTCTGCGCAGACTATCATTTGTTCCCATCAAGCACCAAATTCCGACACGGCAGCGCGGCGCTACATTTCAACTGTTACGCTAACTCAAATCGACCACATAGTAATAAGCTACCGTTGGCCTGGCTCAGTGCAAAATTGCAGGTCCTATTGGGCCACCTGCGTTGAGTCTGACTACGCATTAGTTTTGATGTAGTTCACTCTCCGACTGACTGGCCGGCGACGAATTCAGTAAACTCGTATAGCTCATCATCGACTATCTATTCCAGCAGTTCCTTTGCGCTATGAATCAGAGCTAGTACGTGGACTAAGCGCGCCTCAACCTGATGATATATACGAGCAGTGGGATCAGATTAGGCGAGCAGTGCATTCCGCAGCGAAAGTTGTTTGTGGGTCTGAGTCTCGAGCCCGTCGGAGGTATTGGATATCTCAGGAGTCAGTAGCCCTGATGGACAAAAATCGACAAGTCCCGACCTGCCAGGATCAAAATAGAGTTAGGTGGCATGTACAATGTCAGCTCACGACGAGCCTCAAGAAGGACCGTGAGAACTGGTGGGCAAAAATAGCTAGTGAAATGGAAGTAGCGGCCGCATCAGGGAATAGTCAAAGGCTGTTCCGTCTGATACGCAATACGGGAGTTCGGCGAACTTCAGTTAGTGAAATAGTCTGCGATAAGAGGGGACGAGCTATACACAATAGGGATCAACGACTTGATCGCTGGGCAGAATACTTCAGCCAACAGTTCAGCTGGCCTGTGGCTAACCAGGTTGCCTCATCCGCAACTGAAGCTCCTTGGGCAGTGTCGTGCGATTCTCCAACGGAAGCAGAAGTTCGGTCTTGCATTCAGGCTCTGAAGCGAGGCAAGGCATCAGGACCGATGAGCTCCCTCCCACTCTTTTCACGATGGGCGGTGATAACCTCGTAAGCTGTATTACTACCTTACTGCGCAACATTTGGACGCAACAGCGCATTCCTTCATTCTGGGGTGAATCACTGATCGTTCCCATTTTCAAGAAAGGATCTCGCAACTATTGGGAAAACCACCGCGAGATTAGTTTGATTCCTATCGTCACCAAAGTGCTAGCCTCGGTTATACTTCGACGTCTGACTCCTTTAGGAGAGATCCAAATCGGTGAATAACAAGCCGAATTCCGGCCTGGCCGTGGATGTATTGATCAAATTTTACGTTGTGTCAAGTCATTGAACTGCGTCACACCCACCGTCGGCCAACGATCGCATTGTTCCTTGACTTGAAAGGAGCCTTTGCCTCAGCTAACCGCGAAGCTCTGATGGGCTCCCTACTTCGAAAGGGAATGCTCCAGAATTATGTTAACCTACTGATAAACTGAGTAGGCCGTTCGTCAGCAGCATCGGTGCCCTCTTTCGCCGTTCCTGTTCAATTTCGTTGTAGGCGAAATACTGGAGAACGCACTAAGTGGACTCCGGAACGTAGGTATTGAATGGGCAGCTGGAGGAAAGCTGTGTGATTTAGAGTACGCCGATGATATCGCCTGTCTGTTCGGATGTATGGAGGACGCACAAGCGCACTTGATAGACTAACAAGTGCAGTTGCCACATTCGGTATTTGCTCTGCACCTCCAAAGTGCCAAGTGATGTTGCAGGACTGAGTTTCGCTTACTCCCGCTCTGAAACTAAATGTTCAGGAATTAGTTACGGTGGACTGCTTTTCCTGCTAAGGTAGTTGCGTCACCAATGACAGTGGCGCAGTAAAGGAGATAACCGTTCACATTCCCAAGGCTCGAGCAGCATATGCAGGACTGAAACACCTCTGGCGTAGACGCGACGTTTCCCTAAAGCTGAAAGGTCGTCTTCACTGAGATAGCGTTCGTTCAGTTCTGGTCTATGGTTGTGAGACCTTAAATTTGCAAGTGGAAGACATCCGTCGACTTGAAGTTTTCGATTACGGGTGTTTACGCAGTTTAGCTTACGTGGGATCGAGCGAACGGGTTAGTAACATGGAGGTAAGCCGCCGTGTGTTTCGGAGTCTACCAGATATTAACCTGCTAGCACACCGAATTCAGACTTCGCTGGCTAGGGCACGTATTGCGTATGTCCTGTTGTCGTCTGCAGCACCGCGCCTTATTCGCTGGAGCCGCTCCGAACTGGAGGAAACCATGTGGAGGTCAACAGATGACGTGGAGCCGAGGTATGAAGAAATGCACAGAACCATTAGTTGGAGTAGGTGTCTCTCGCCTTCTAGGATGGGGTCCGAAAGACTCCACAACTGTTCGGTTGGAGACATTGAAGGATATGACAGCGAAACGGTATCAGTGGCGTTCTTGTTGTCGTTTCTTACCAGGCCAGAACGCTTGGAACGGTATGTATGCAGAGTTCGATTGTGCACGCTGTGTGTTGACCATAGTGGTTCACCTTCTTCCCTCTTAAGAGCAGGTCCAATCCCTGTCCACCTTGAATTTTACCAATAACCTTGTATGCATTGTGAGTTTGGCAGCGATCAGTGAAGTTCGCTTCACTGTATTTTACTGTACGATGATGTTGATGATGATGATGATGATGATGATGACGATGATGATGATGATGATGATGATGATGATGATGATGATGATGATGATGCGTAAACTGGATGTGAAAAATATTTATGAAAATAATTGGAGAATGCTAATGGCACACATCATTCAAGTTACTCACAAATCAACGACAAACCAACAAAGACATATATGGAAAATTATAAATCAACGAGAAGGCAAAATCGACTAAATGTGATCAAACGAAAAGACTTCAACGATTGCAACATACCGATCAAGCAGGGGAAGACTGGCACCTCGCGTGCATGAACAGAATTTAGCTATCAAAAGTCATGATACCCTCCCACTCATTTTAATTTACAAAGACGAAGCAGTACAAAATTTCAATTTCAAAAACTTCCAAGACGTTGATCAGGCCCGCACCGATCGGAAAAGGGAACTTCCGGAATCTCGGTATTGAATAGAAAACTCGGGCAACCAAAACATCGACTTCCATCAGTGTCATGCATTGATGCGGAAAAGGGACCAATCAGCGGAAAGAAAGCATCGCTATTGGGCAGGAGTAACACTTATCGACCAACACAAAGTGTCAGACTACTCGTGATCATCTCTACCGGCAAAAAATGAACACAAATCAATCGATCAGATGACACCACGTCTCTCTATGTCATTCTTCGATCATTATAAGTGAACGGACACCCGCTAGCAGTCCTACACTACTGGACTGAGAACATCACCTCTGTCGGTCATGAAATGTTTGGAACTCGGCGAACATCTGGGAATCAGAAGCGTGGTCAGCTAACAATTCTAACAATTATGAATAACTAAAGAAGTTGGGTAGCCGTAAAGATACTTGAATACAATCTCCTTGACCTTTATGCATAGACTGTGAATACCGCAATGATCTCATGATAGAAATCAACTCAGAGGCATTTGTATCAAGTCTGTATTTGTTAGATTTGTAATTGAAAAAATGAACATTTATCAATAGTGTGCTCTCAAAGTTCGGGGACAGTGCTGTATTCTAGAACTACCGTTCATCCATCATTTTTTATAATAATGATCATAATAACCTTTTACTTCCAGCCATTTTATATAGAATAACTTTCCGTTAGGGGAGATCAGGCCAATCGAAAACCTTCAATCAACAAGGGTGCGAACAGGTTGACGGTCGAGGGTTTAGAATACACGAAATACAAAGCGACGAGCCGATGCTCGACTGTACTCGTTGGTCACCAACGATGAGAAGTCCGGCTAGCCTGTGTTTTGCCTACCGAAGTTCACTAGTTGAATTTGAAAGTATGCATCTATATTCAGGGTACTATTAGCTGCGTGCTGAAATTCACAACTATCCAGTTGTGATTCACGGACTGATTTGGCAAAAGTTAGAAATATTTGGCTGATGATCACTCATCGGCATTGGATCAATAAAGAATAGGATGTCCCTGCGCTTTCTGGTTGTTTAATTCGAGCGAACTGTTTGTCCCGTTGCGGAGTGATCTATTCCGTGTCTTGACATCGGTTGGAAAAATTAAGCATGCATAAAACGTTCCCTGACATATCATGGAGTCGAGATTTCCCAAACGGTCATCCAGATAATGGCATAAAATGCTTCATGTATTCTCACACACATTGAAAGAGACATAAATCTACAGCACAGGAAAACTGGAACCAAAATGTAGAAACCCCTGTTTCAGGCACATCTTAGCAATCATTAACTCACTGTGTGAGATTTGCAAATAGATCATGTTGGAAATAAAAACAAATAGACAGAGGTTAAACTCGATCATACTGCATTTCGGAAATGGATCGTGAAGACTCTGATGAACACCAATGGTCCACTGGAACTGTGGTAATAAAAAAACAGACCAAATTCAATTCAACTTATCTAAAAGGCCAAAATCAAACACCCGACAGAGCTTCTCGAGAACCAGTTCCTTTTAGGCCACAAGCAAACATGGTCTCATGGTCTATTTTCATGACACGCTGCCAATCAAACGGATACAGATCAAACTGGATCAAAACAAGGAAACTGAAGAACCTAACAGATCAAGAATAAACGAATAAACGTTCCTTGTACTTCAGCTAAACCAAAATACAGGGTTGGTGGCAGATAATCGATCAAGGACATCCACGGAATTACATATCACCAACCACTTCAACGGAGAATAGTAGGAAACCCGAAAAATGTCCATAGTCACGTTAACAACAAATTTCTTCGGGAGAAACAAACAACTGTGAGATAATTCATCAGCTGACCAATACATATATATATATATATATGGGTTATTAGTGATGTCAAACTATGCACGGAGAGTACATTGTATGTCACAATCACATACTTAATTAGGTTGTATCATTGAGTAAACGATGTACCATGCTCTCTCCATTTTAAACATGCATAGAAATGCTTTTATTATCCAAGATCAAGGTGCTGATACATCATGGACAGTGTGCTGTTCGGTTTCTACAGCTCAAATGAGCTGAACGTGATTACGACCACCTTTGCCGAGCATAT